>PVKP010007053.1:0-49574 GCA_004027715.1 Plecturocebus donacophilus
CTTGACCTAGGACTTGGCTTGTTGTTGGTTGGAATTACCTGCCTGCTATTGGTTGTTAAAGCTCGACTGCTATTGGTTGTTAAGGCTTAGCTGCTATTGGTTGTTAGGAAGCTATGGTTGCAGCACCCTGTTTGCATACTGGGCTCTTTAAGAGGAAACCAGGCTGTGCGAGCAAGGGAGAAGGGAACAAGCCCGAGCATGTCTGAGCTTGCTTGGGGCTTGTAAAAGGGAAAAAAGGAGTGGGGAGGGGGGCGTCCGAGCTCCCAGCAAGGCAACCAGCCTTACAAAAGGTAGGAGAAGAAAAGAAATAACTGAAATTGCTGGTATGCAAGAGTATTAGTCCACTTTCATACTGCTATAAAGATGGTACCCAAGACTGGGTAATTTATAAAGAAAAAAATGTTTAATTGTCTTATAGTTCTGCATGGCTGAGGAGGCTTCGGGAATCTACAGTCATGGTGGCAGGGGAAGCAGGCATGTCTCACATGGCAGCAGGAGAGAGAGGGAAAGAGAGAGAAGCCCAGGGGAACCTGCCATTTATAAAACCAGCAGACAATGTGAGAATTCCCTCAAAGTCATGAGAACAGCATGGAGGAAACCACCCCCATGGTTCAGTCACCTCCCACCAGGTCTATTCCTCAATACCCGCAGATTACAATTCAAGATGAGATTTGGGTGAGTACACAAAGCATAACCATATCAGTAAGGATGGTGCAAAACATGCAAATTCATAAGTGTGATTCTTAACATAAACATGACTCAAAACAAAAACCACATGGTTATCTCAATAGAAGCAGAAAAGGCTTTTTGATAAAACTCAACATTGTGGTATAATAAAACCTCTCAACAAACTAGGCATTGACAAAACATACTTCAAAATAATGAGTCATCTATGACAAATCCACAGGCAACATCATACTGATTGGGCAAATGCTGGAAGCATTCCTTTTGAAAACTGGCACAACACAAGGATGCTTTCTCTTACCACTCTTATTCAACATAGTAATGGAAGTCTTGGTCAGAGCAATAAGTCAGGAGAAAGAAATAGAAGGTATCCAAAAAGGAAGAGAGGAAGTCAAACTATCCCTCTTTGCAGGCAATGTAATTTGATACCTAGGAAATTCCATACTGTCTGTCCAAAAGCTCCTAGATCTGATACACAACTTCATCAAAGTTTCAGGATACAAAATCAATGCACAAAAATCTTTAGCATTCCTATACAACAACAACCAAGCTAAGAGCCAAATCAAGAATGCAATCCTGATCACAATAGCCACAAAAAATGATTAACATACCTAGGAATACAGCTAAGAGGAGAAACAGCTCTACAAAGAGAATTACAATACACTGCTCAAAGAATTCATAGATAACACAAACAAATGGAAAAACATTCCATACTCATAAATAGCAAGAATCAATATTATTAAATGGTTATACTGCCCAAAGTAATTCACAGATTCAATTTGATTCCTATGAAACTACCAATGATATTCTTCATAGAATTAGAAATAACTATTTTTAAATTCATATGGAACAAATAAAGGGTCCAAACAGCCAAGGCAACTCTCACCAGAAAGAACGAAGCTGGAGATATCACATTAGTCTACTTCAAATTGCACAATTGGACTACAGTAAGCAAAACACCATGGTACTGGTACAAACACAAACATGTAAGCCAATGTAACAGAAAACACAACCAAGAAATACTGTGCAAACTGGCAACCATCTAATCTTCAAGAAGGTCAATCAAAACAAGCAATGGGGAAAGACTCCCTATTCAACATGGTGCTGGGATAACTGCCTGGCCATAGGAAGAAGATTGAAACTGGACCTCTTTGTTAACACCACACAGAAGAATCGACTCAGTATGAATTAAAACTTAAAGGAAAAACCTAAAACTACAAAAACCATGAAATATAACCTAGGAAATATTATCTGGACAGAGGACTTGGCAAATATTTCATGACAAAGGTGTTGAAAGCAATTGCAAAGAAAACAAAAATTGACAAAAAGGATCTAATTAAACTAAATAGCTTCTTCATGGAACAGGAAACTATCAACAGAGTAAATGGACAACATACACAATGGGAGAAAATACTTGCAAACTATACCTCTGACAAAGGTCTAATATCAAGAATCTATAAGGAATTTAAAACTTTATAATAAAAAAACAATGAAACTCATTAAAAGTGTGCAAAGGACATGAACAGACACTTTTCAAAACAAGACATACATGTGGCCCAGAAGCATATGAAAAAATGTTGAACATCACTAATCATTAGAGAAATGCAAATCAAAGCCACAATGACATACTGTCTAACACCAGTCAGAATGGTTATTGTTAAAAAGGCAAAAAATAACAGATGCTGGTAGGTTGCAAAGGAAGCAACACTTTTACAGTGCTGTAAAATTATGGAAAGCTCATTGTGGAAAGCACTTTGGCTAAAAACAGAGTTCAACAATACCATTATTGAGTGTATACCCAAAGGAACATAAAACATTCTACCATAAAGACACATGCATACATATTTTCATTGCAGCATTATTTATGATAGCAAAGACATGGAATCAACCTAATGCCCATCAACAGTAGACCGGATGAAGAAAATGTGATACGTATATATCATGGAATACTATGCAAACATAAGATGTAATGAGATCATGTCCTTTGTAAATACATAGATGAGGCTAGAGGACATTATCTTAAGTGAACTAACACAGGAACAGAAAACCAAACACTAAATGTTTTCACTTACAAGTGGGAATTAAATATTAAGTACATATAGATACAAAGAAGGGGATAACAGACACCAGGGCCTACTTGAGGGTGAAGGGTGGAAAGTGGGAGAGTATAGAAAATCTTCCTATCAGGTACTATGCTCATCTGATTGATGAAATAATCTGTATACCAAACGCCCACTATATGCAATTTAACTTATAACAAACATACATATGTACTCCTAAACCTTAAATAAAAGTTGAAAAGTAAATAAAATGCATATTCATGAATCAATAAATTTCTGTTTGTAAGCCACCTCCAAAAATATAATATTGTAGGTAGTTTGGAAAAGTAGCATTAACTTTAATATAAGAGGTAAAATGCACATTTGCCATTTTATATAGTATTCAATTACTTATCATTTATTTATGATCTTCTATATATACTGAAAACCATTTTATTACCTGCAGAATTTCAATAACATTGCTGTAAATACTGTTTTTGTTTGTGATGCTATGACACATTACCTGAGACTGAATAATTTATAAAGAACAGAAATTTATCTTTTATAGTTCTGGAGGCTGGCAAGTCCAAGATCAAAATGCTGGCAGGTTCACTTGTCTGATGAAGGCTGTTATCTGCTTCAAAGGTGAAGCCTTGTTGTTGGATCCTCTAAAGGGGAGAAATACTGTCTTTTCACATAGTATAAGGCAGATAGGCAAGCGAGCTAAAATGTTGCATGATGATGCTTTCATAAGGTCCTTAATCCCATGCATTGAGGAGCACTCTTATTCCAAATACCTCATAAAGGCCCCACCTTTAATACCACCACCTTGGCCATTAGATTTCAACACCTGAATTTTGAAGGGGATATATATTCAAGTCATAGTAAATACCAAGTTATTTATTTTCAGAAACATATTTATGAAGTCATTTTTTCCATGGAAACTCTATGAATATTCACTTTTGCTTTTAGGTTTAGATAAAGTTTTCATAAAAACAAAAACAGGCCAGGTGTGGTGGCTCACGCCTGTAATCCCAGCACTTTGGGAGGCAGCAGCAGGGGGAATCACCTGATATTGGGAGTTTGGGATTAGCCTGAGCAACATGGAAAAACCCTGTCTCTATCAAAAATACAAAATTAGCCAGGCGTGATGGTGCATGCCTGTAATCCCAGATACTCGGGAGGCTGAGGTAGGAAAATTACCTGAACTCGGGAAGCAGAGGTTGCAGTGAGCCAAGATCGCACCATTGCTCTCCAGCCTGGGCGACAAGAGTGAAACTCTGTCTCAAAACAAACAAACAAACAAATAAACAAACACAATGAAAGGACTGCATGTCTACTCTCCTCACTGTGGTTTCTCTGCCATGATTTGGCTTACTCTGCTTTCTAATCCCTGCAGACCTACTTAGAGAAGCACCTTATATATGGGGTAAAATTCTAAAGCTATTTTCTAAGTTAATGATTTCATTTAATTAAAATTACTTTTGAAATTATTTTACATTTCTTTTATATTACCCTTAAAAACACTGCAGTTAATATGATTTTGGTATGTTACCCTAGAGGGTAACAGGTATAACATAAGAAAAAATACATAAGATAATATATACTAGTAATTGTGGTATATAATAGGGAATACCTATATAAAATATAATTTAACATTTAATAAATGTTTAACATTTTAATTAAAAGAGATAATGTAAAGTTGAATTCATACCTATTAAATATAGATATGTCAAATTTCAAGTGTATTGTTATCTATTAGTTTTTGGCTTCGGGATACAGATAGAGAGCTAGAAATCTAGCTCTTAGACTATAGAACTAGGGGATAGTAGAAAGCATGAAAGAAAGTAAAAAATCTCTAGATAATATGAATTAACTTATAACAATTAACTAAAATTTCCCCATCTCCACTTTTCTTATTCATCAAACATATTATATAAAATGAGATTTTCTGGGATTTGGAGTCAATAATTTTTTAAATTACATTCTAGAAAAATTAATTATATGTGTGAACTATATATTTTAAAAGTAGCACTCATTATGTTAGAGAAATACTCATAAGTGGTTAAATAATATAAATGGGGAAGGAAGTCATGATGCATTCACCAATTTCCTTTGTATGTTTTTTACTTCTACCCAAACTAGGGTTTCCTGTTTTATAATTGTATTTGGGGGAATGTAGTTACTCCATTGTTTCCTCACACATTGCCTAGCATTGTGGTTAGCATTCACTAGGTCTTCTTTGAAGACTTGGTTGGTTTTTCTGCCTGTCTGCTACTAGTACAAGGCACATTTGTCTATACATTTCTACATTCAGTGACCAGTAAGTCTACATCTGTCCTGTGTGAGCCACCCACCACAGGACAAAGTCACAGCAAATTGTCAATGCACACAGAGGAGGAGTGAAGCTGACTGTTAATTTCTGGGAGTCCCGGGGCAATATGCCAAGAGCTAGTCTGTGAAGAGAAAGTAGAGTCAGTGGATTTAGTGTCAGGTCAGGGTCAAATGCTGAGTCAGCACAATAGGAGAGATCAGGTATGAGTAGAGGCAATCACAGGAATCAGAAACTGGCACGGTACACTCAGTACAGGAATGAGGACAATGTGTAGCAGGGCATGACAAGTTACAAGACAAGAACTTAATTCTAAGGTTTCCTTCAAAAGCCTGAGAGGTTGTGATACAAAGCTCCAGTCCTCCAGACACAAGTCATTGAAAAAATTTCTTGGGAAGTTAAGCAGGAAGTTTTAGAATATATATGTAATAATCACTTTTTTCCTTGAGCATAGGAACTTTGGTCTTGTTCCTTGATAAACTCCGTGAACATAATACACTGTCTGGAACATAGTAGGTATTTAATAAATATTTATCAAATGACCAAATACAGGAACATCTGCAGTGAGTCCCTTGAGGGCTGATGCCTCAATGAGATGCATGTATTTTTTCCTTGTATTCATTCAATCAACCAAATAAGCAAAAACTTGTACATGAGACTATAGGGAGTACACATATATACATATCACATAATTGCTATTCTCAATGAGTTTTCAATCTCATAGAAATTCCAAAGCCTACACATAAAACAATAATAAATAAGAAAGTAGTATGCCCTAAGTGAAATATACACAAGGTGAATTGGAAATGATTAACTCTGGCCTTAGATTAAGAGAATACTATGTTAAGGGGATGATATTTCAGCTGAATATTGAAGGACAGGAGACTTGATGCCAGTTAAGATAGTAAACAACCTATGTAGAAAGAAGGGTAATCATAAAAGCACAGAAACAATAGATTGCCAGTTGAGAAATAGCTAGTCATCCAGTTTGCTTGGGAATATGAGATATGTTGGAAAGAGAATAGTAGGAAAAGAAGCAGGAAAGGAATTATGGGTACTTATTAGGGTGATTCTCATGAGGCAGGCTAAGGAGAATTAAACTCTACTATGGAATAGTTGAAAGCTTTGGGCAGGAGAAAGACATAAACCAAAGCTTTTCTTTAGGAAGATGATCTGATAACATATATCCTGGGTTAAATAAAAGGAGGAATTAGAGCAAAATAGAAAGTCATGCAGGAGACAATTACCATAGCCAAGAATAAACAAGGTTCAAAAGTAGCAAAGGTGGTAGTACATATTTTAGTTAAAAAAAGGTTTTAAAAATAAATTTTACAGAAGAAAACATGTCCTTTTGAGAAACATAAAGGTATATTTTTCATATGCTGCTTAATTTAAAAATTTCAATACATTTTTCATTTACAGGTGCAGGATAAATTGGTACTTTGTGTTTGGTGAATAACATAATTTTCAATTCAAATTACATATTGGTCAATTTGATTTGAAGGTAATGTACTTTTTAAACATTTTATATTTTTTAATTTTTGTGAGAATGTGGTAGAGGAATAAATTTATGGAGTATATGAGATGTTTTGATATAGGCATACAATCAATAATAAATGAGCCCTCTTGTTTGATAAAACAGGTGCGGAAGTTAAGAACGCAGAATTGGTCATATCAGAAGCAAATATGTCTAGATAACAAAGGCAGTCTGAACCCTGAACAATAGTAATGATATTGTAAATGCTATTACAGAATTAACAATGTAACCATCTGAAAATAACTTTTTTGGTGTTTCAAAGGAGTTAATTCAGCTTGGTTTGAAGTCCGTGCTGTTTCTATCGTGCATAAAGTTATGGGTTATTGCTGGAAATAATTTAAATGATCCCTCTTTATGTGGCATAATGACTAAAATTGTTCAATCTAATAAAAGTAGTTTCTAGGGGAGGTCCCAAGATGGCCCAATAAGAGGCAGCTCTGGAACACAGCTCTCAGTGAGAGAGATGCAGAAGCCAAGTGGTCTCCACAATTCCAAATGAGGTACCAGTTTCATTTTGTGGGTCTTGTAGGACAGTGGGTTAGTAGAGGCAAGATGGGGCACTGCCCCACACATCTGGGGCATGCAACTGACCTCAGGACTGGGGGATCTCCCCCTCTAGGACTTCAGTTCAGATACAGCACTCGATCCAAGTCTTCTACAACCCACAAAACAGGAGATCTTTGCCAGGCTAAAAAGCCTCAGCCAGCTGCCTGAACAGTACAGAACAGCAACTTTGGCCAGCACTGGGGCTGTCAGCACAGACCTAGGTGGAAACACTGGCTGACACCAAGAAAGCCAAAAAGCCAGTGGGACAGAGCTACCCACCCCCAAGAAAGAAGGGGAACTGAACACAGGGAAACAGGCCATACTGCAGGATGGTTCTCCCTGCACAAAGCCTAGCAGGCTAAAAAATTCTCATTTCAGAGTTTTGCACAAAGAACATCAGTTAAAGAGTGATCAGGAATGAACAAGCTCAGCTGGAGTGGTGGGGGGGCTGGTTGGGCAGCTACCCTTGCAGAAGCTGGCCTAATTTTCCTGAGCAAATATAAAATGCAGGAAAAATATGCAGCACCTCCACTGAATCCGTGGCAGCCCAGCAGTGCCTCTGCAGGCAGACAAAGGAAAAGCCACCTCCCCAAGCAGCTACCTGAGATCAAACCTATAAAAATTCAATAAGATGGCAAGAAACCAGCACAAGAAAGATGAAACCATCAAAAACCAGAAGGCCTCTCCCCCACCACGAGATTACAACTCCTTACCAGCAAGGGAACACAGCAGGATGGAGAATGAATTTGATGAACTGGCAGAAGCAGGCTTCAGTATGTAGGTAATTACAAACTTCTCTGAGTTAAAGGAACATGTTCTAACCCAATGCAAAGAAACTAAAAACCTTGAAAAAACGTTAGACAAAATGCTAACTAGAATAACCAGCTTTGAGAAGTACATAAACTACTTGATGGAGTTGAAAACACAGCACAAGAACTTCATGAAGAATACACAAGTTTCAACAGCCAAGTAGATCAAGCAGAAGAAAGGATATCAGAGATTGAATATCAATTCAATGAAACAAAACAGGAAGGCAAGCAAAGAGAAAAAAGAGTGAAAAGAAATGAAGAAAGCCTCCAAGAAATATGGGATTATGTGAAAAGACCTAATCTACGCTCGATTGGTGTACCAGAAGAAGATGAGGAGAATGAATCCAACTGGAAAACACTCTTCAGGCTATTATACAGGAGAACTTCCCAAGACTAGCAAGGTAGTCCAACATTCAAATACAGAAAATACAGAGAACACCACAATGATACTCCTTTAGAAGAGCAACCCCAAGACACATAATTGTCAGATTCACCAGGGTAGAAATGAGGGAAAAAACGCTAAGGACAGCCAGAGAGAGAAGTTGGGTCATGCACAAAGGAAGACCATCAGACTCACAGTGGATCTCTCAGCAGAAATGTCACAAGCCAGAAGAGAGTGGGGGCCAATTTTCAATATCCTTAAAGAAAAGAACTTTCAACCCAGAATTTCATATCCAGCCAAAATAAGCTACATAAGTGAAGGAGAAATAAAATCCTTTACAGACAAGCAATTGCTGAGAGAGTTCATCAATACCAGACCTGCCCTACAAGAGCTCCTGAAGGAAGCACTAAATACAGAAAGGAAAAACCAGTTCCAGCCACTGAAAAAAAGAACCAACTGGTAAAGACCAACTGATGCATTGAAGAAATCATGCCAACCAAAGGGCAAAACAACCAACCAGTAACAAAATGGCAGAATCATATTCACACATAACAATATTAACCTTAAATGTAAACGGACTAAATGCCCAAATTGAAAGACACAGACTGGCAAATTGGATAAAAAGACAAGAACCATTGGTGTGCTGTATTCAGGAGACCCATCTCACATACAAAGACACAGATAGACTCAAAAGAAAGGGATGGAAGAAGACTTACCAAGCAAATGGACAGCAAAAAAATGCAGGGGTGGAAATCCTAGTCTCTGATAAAACAGACTTTAAACCAGCAAAAATCAAAAGAGACAAAGAAGGACATTTCATAATGGTAAAAGGATCAATATAACAAGAAGTGATGACTATTCTAAATATATATGCACCCAATACAGGAGCACCCAGATACATAAAGCAAGTCCTTAATGACCTACAAAGAGACTTAGACTCACACAGTAATAGCGGGAGACTTTAACATTCCACTGTCAATATTAGACAGATCAATGAGACAGAAAATCAACAAGGAAATCCATGATTTGAATGCAGATCTGGACCAAGCGAACTCAATATACATTTGCAGAACTCTCAACCCCAAATCCACAGAATATACATTCTTCTCAGAACCACATCACATCTACTTTAAAATCGACCACATAATTGGAAGTAAATCACTTCTCAGCAAATGTAAAAGAACAAAAATCATAATAAAGAATCTCTCAGACCACAGTGCAATCAAATTAGAACTCAGGATTAAGAAACTAACTCAAAACTGCACAACTTCATGAAAAATGAACAACTGGCCCCTGAATGTCGACTGAATAACAATGAAATGAAGGCAGAAATAAACATGTTCTTCAAAACCAATGAGAATGAAGACACAATGTACCAGAATCTCTGGGACACATTTAGGCAGTGTCTAGAGGGAAATCCATAGCAATAAATGCCCACATGAGGAGCAAGGGAAGATCTAAAATCAATACCCTATCAGCAAAATTGAAAGAGTTAAAGGAGCAGGATTAAAGAAGCTGAAATGCTAGCAGAAGACAAGAAATAACTAAGATCAGAGCAGAACTGAAGGAGATGGAGACACAAAAAATCAACAAATCTGGGAGTTAGTTCTTCGAAAAGATCAACAAAATAGATAGACCACTAGCCAGACTAATAAAAAAAAGATAGAGAAGAATCAAATAGATGCAATAAAAAATGATAAAAGGAACATCACCAATGATTCCACAGAAATACAAACTACCATCAGAGATTACTACAAACAACTCTATGCACAGAAACCAGTAAATATGAAAGAAATGGACAAATTCCTGGACACTTGCACTCTCCCAAAACTAAACCAGGAAGAAATTGAAACCCTGAGTAGACCAATAACAAGGGCTGAAGTTGAGGCAGCAATTAATAGCCTACCAATCAAAAAAGTGCAGGTCCAGATGAGTTTACAGCTGAATTCTACCAGATGTATAAAGAGAAGCAGGTACTATACCTTATGAAACTATTCCAAACAGCACAAAAAGAGGGAATCCTTCCCAAATCATTTTATGAGACTAACATCATCCTGATAACAAAACCGGGCAGAAACTCAACTAAAAAAGAAAACTTCAGGCCAATATTTATGATGAATATAGATGCAAAAATCTTCAATAAAATAATGGCAAACAGAATGCAACAGCACATCAAAAAGCTTATTCATCATGATCAAGTAGACTTCATCCCGGGGATGCAAGGCTTGTTCAACATATGCAAGTCTATAAACGCAATCCATCACATAAATGGAACCAAAGACAAAAACTACATGATTATCTCAATAAATCCAGAGAAGGCCTTCAACAAAATTCAAAAGCCCTGTATGCCAAAAGCTCTCAATATACTATGTATCGAAGGAACATATCTCAAAACAATAAAAGCTATCTACCACAAACCTACAGCCAGTATCATACTGAATGGGCAAAAACTGGAAGCATTCCCTTTGAAATCTGGCACAAGACAAGGATGCCCTCTCTCACCAGTCCTATTCAATATAGTATTGGAAGTTCTAGCCAGAGCAATCAGCAAAAAAAAAAAAAAAAAAAAAGAAATAAAGTGTACTCAATTAGGAAGAGAGAAAGTCAAACTGTCTCTATTTGCAGATAACATGATTTTATACTTAGAAGACCCCGTCGTCTCAGCCCAAAATCTCCTTAAACTGATAAGCTACTTCAGCAAAGTCTCAGGATACAAAATCAATGTGCAGAAATCACAAACATTTCTATACACCAGTAACAGACAGAGAGTCAAATCAAAAGTGAACTCCCATTCACAATTGCTACAAAGAGAATAAAATATCTAGGAATACAACTAATAAAAGACTTAAAGGACCTCTTCAAGGAGAACTACAAACCACTGTTCAAGGAAATAAGAGAAAACACAAACAGATGGAAAAACATTCCATGCTCATGGTTGGGAATAATCAATATTGCAAAAATGGACATACTGCCAAAAGGAATTTACAGATTCAATGCAATCCCTACCAAGCTACAAAGGACCTTCTTCACAGAACTGGAAAAAAAACACTTCAAACTTCATGTAACCAAAAGAGAGTCTGCATAGCCAAGACAATCCTAAGTAAGAAGAACAAAACTGGAGGCTTCACACTGCCTGACTTCAAACTATACTACAATGCCACAGTAATCAAAACAGCATGGTACTGGTACCAGAACAGAGACATAGAACAATGGAGCAGAACCGAGGCCTTAGAAGCAACACCACACATCTACAAACACCTGATCTTTGACAAACCTGACAAAAACAAGCAATAGGGAAAGGATTCCCTGTTTAATTAATGGTGTTGGGAAAAATGGCTAGCCATGTGCAGAAAGGAGAATCTGGAGCTCTTTCTGACACCCTACACTAAAATTAACTACAGATGGATTAAAGATCTAAACATAAGACCTAATACCATAAAAACCCTAGAAGAAAACCTAAGCAACACCGTTCAGGACATAGACATGGGCAGGGACTTCAAGGCTACACCACCAAAAGTAATGGCAACAAATCCAGCATAGATAAATGGGATCTAATTAAACTCCAGAGCTTCTGTACAGCAAAAGAAACAATCATTAGAATGAACCAGCAACCAAAAGAATGGGAAAAAATTTTGCAATCTACCCATCTGATGAAGGGCTAATATCCAGAATTTACAAATAACTAAAATAGGTTTACAAGAAAAAGACAAACAAACCATTAAAAAGTGGGTGAAGGACATGAACAGGCACTTTTCAAAGAAGACATATATGATGCCAACAAACATATGAAAAAATGCTCAACATCACTGGACATGAGAGAAATGCAAATCAAAACCACAATAAGATACCATCTCACACCATTTAGAATGGAGATCATTAAACAATCTGGAGACAATAGATGCTGGAGAGGATGTGGAGAAATAGGAACACTTTTACACTGTTGGTGGCACTGTAAATCAGTGCAGCCTTTGTGGAAGACAGTGTGGTGATTCCTCAAGGACCTAGAAATAGAAATACCATTCAACCCAGCAATCCCATTACTGGGTATATACCAAAGAAATATGAGTTGTTCTAGTATAAAGACACATGCACACGTTTGTTCATTGCAGCACTATTTACAATAGCAAAGATTTGGAATCAACCCAAATGTCCATCAATGATAGACTGGATAAAAAAAATATGGCACATATACACCGTGGAATACTATGCAGTGACAAGAAATGATGAGTTCGTGTCCTTCATTGGGATATCGATGAATCTGGAAACCATCATTCTCAGTAAACTGACACAAGAACAGAAAATCAAACACCTCAGTTTCTCACTCATAGGCAGTTGCTGACCAATGAGAGCATGTGGACACAAGGAGTGGAGCATCACACACTGCGGTCAGCTGGAGGGATGAGGGGAAGGACAGCAGGAAGTGGGGAGGGTGGGGAGGGATAACGTGGGGAGAAATATCAGCTCTAGGCAATGGGGGAATGAATGTGGTAAACCACCTTGCCATATATGTACCTATGCAACAATCCTGCATAATCTGCACATGTACCCCAGAACCTAAAGTACAATTAAAAAAAAGAATAATTTCTGGATTTTGCTATTTTTCCCATTTTGATGTTGATTTTGTGCTCCCAATTTGATCACATATAAACATTTATTACATTTATCAAAATCTGAGACATTCTAAATTTTTTATTTGTCATAAAAATATAGATCTACTTATATAACTGCAAAATGCAAGGTGAATGTATAAATACATACATTTATGAACATGGAAAGATTTTGTGAAGTAAAAGCATTGTGATCAATTATTGACACACAGAAGCAGTTATTTGCACTGGGAAAAATTTGAATGAAGAGAATTTTTTCTGTTAAAATTGCATTCTTCATACTTAAACCAGTTGCAGATGGCATCAAGCAAGCAATTTTTAGAACTGATTTTATGAGATTGCTTATCCATGTGAGTACTGAGAAGCTAATGTTCCTGAGTCTTCTACAGTACCCTGAAGACCAAAGTTTCGAAACTTATCTTTAAAATTACCTGAATCTGCATTATATCAGCCAGTAGGTATAGTAAAATTGGAAAGGGATGCATGCAAAGTTTGTACCTATCAAGCATCTCCAATTAAAGTAGGCCTGACATTTCTGTAAGTATTAATTTGAGGGTATAAAAATAAATTATATTTTAAAAGAAGTTCATTATTTCTCTGTGCAGCCCAGCAGAGAATTATGCTGTCTCATTATTTTCTTTTGTATGTAAAATCGTCATTTAATGGCCTACAGTTTGTTACTGCTGAAGTTTATTTTTTTAAGTCTTTATGTGTTCGGAAAATTTTACTCAGATACAAACCTACAGTAATTTCTAAAGAGTGAACAAATGAAAAAGAACATCTCATTTTTACATAAATACACCCAACAGTTTAGGTAAATCTATTCTTGTTCTCTGATGTGGAGATATGCAGGAAAAAAAAAGTCTAACTAGAGGTAAGAAGTAACAAACCAAAATCAGTCCCTGGAAAACTGTTTGCTCATTGTCGTCAAAATAATTGGGTGTCAGAAGAAAACAAAAGTGTTTATTTCATAAAAGTAACTATGGCAGAACAGCTTTAAATTGCCCAATTTTCTATGCCACAAAGAGAACTGAAATTAAACACATCTTGGGATATTTGCATTTTGTCTTGCTTTTCTAAGATATTCTCTGTCAAATCTTTATTAAAGGTCATTGGTAATCATATTTAAAAGATAAAAATTCAGATGACTTTATTCCTCTGGTTTAATTATCAGAAAAAGATATTTGTATCCATAATAAGAAGAAACCCTTTCTAAATCCAATAATATTATCTATTTTTTTAGTAAGCTACCATATTTATTATATTTTAAATATGTATATCAGTTCTAAATTTAATTTAATAAATACTTAAAAGCGTACTGAATGCTGTGCACTTACAGAAATAAATATGTAAAGGTCTCTGTGATGTGATTCCTCTCTCCAATGTTTAAAGTATGTAACATATTCAAGAAATGACAAGTGAGTTTCACAAATGAGTCTAATGTAGCAGATGTGCTAGTATTTATTGGAAGATAAATTTGGGCAGGTAGTTCGAGACCAGATCTTTGATAGCTTTAATTTCTTGCTTGAAAATTGTGAATAATCACTCTGAAATTTTACTTCCTGGGTGGATATTCTGGCTCCATTATTTATTGATCTTAGATAAATTAATTTCAATATGATTTTCAGTTGCTTTACTTTTTAAATGGGCAGAATAGTACGCATTTAATCAACTGTTTATAAGAATTAAGTAAATTAAGTATACTGCCTGGCATATAGTTGGGCTTAGCTGTCTGACTTGTTTTGGTCAATGAGATATAGATGGAAGTAAGATTTTCAATTCCTAGCAAAGGCCTTAAGAGATAGTATATGACCCTGCTGATCTTCTTGCATAATGCTGTTATTTTTGTGAGAATATTTCTGGGATAGCAACTGCTCCCTCACCCTGCACTCCTATGTGAATCGTGAAGCAAAACTAAACCTGACCAGATGCTTGGGAAGAGCTCAGCTAATGTGCATTATGAAACAAAGCTGCTGAAGCTAACCCACAAACCTGTAAGCAATTTTTTATACTTGTTATTCAGGGGTTTTTTGGGTGTTTTTTAATGAGGCATTTTTGCAACAATGGCTGACTAATAACAGCACTCTATATATGTTTGCAAATACTACCTTTAATTCCATCTGTAATAACAATTCTGATTCACTAGTCTTTGACCTAAGACAGAACCAGAGTAGATTCTGTAGGTGGAGATAGTAACATGAGTTAGACATGGTTCCTTCCCTCCTTTATGCTATTTATTATTCAAAATACAAAAAGGACACATGCAAATATCATGCCGTGCAACAAGTACAAAGCAAATGTTTTGTCATTGAGAAGGAGATGTCAGTTGCAGAAAAATCAATCTGGAAAAAGTTTGTGGAAGTGTAGGCATTTGTGCTGAGCTCTGAAAAAGAAGTAAGTATTTTAATACCATAGCCATTAAATGGCTTTTTTTATTTTCCAAATATTCTCTGATTCTTTTAATGTTTCTAAATCCCAAAGAAAGATATGTGAGATTTTTTAAATTAGTTAAAATATTCAAAAACCAAAACACCATTAGTTCATTGATTTAATAGTTCTCTGTTCCATGTAGGGTACCATGTAGGTACTTATCTGCAACCTCATTCCTATTTATACAAGGGGGAGGAGCCTAAAGCCATAAGAAATCTTTTGACTTGTTTGTAGAACATTTTTTCCTACTGCAAGTTTAACTATTGTGCTCGAATCCGAGAAAGAGTGAGAGAGAGAGAGAGAGATTACTTGGAGTTCTGGTGTTTGGTTTTCTGGGATTTATGACTTCAACTTTTTTTAAAAAAAGTAGCTGGAAATTAAAGCCATTCCTTTCCATTCATTTATGCATCTTTGTTTTATTTGCTTTCTCTCAATGGTTCTGTAGTGAGATTGTCCTTTTTCAAATGTACCACCCATATGGCTTTGATTTAACTAGTCTATGAGTTACTAACTATAGAATCTATGCCTTGCATCTTTGAAATGCCAAGTTCTACCCTTCTACTCTTGTATTTGGGAAGGTGTTAAACCTCTTGGGGATTGCCACTTCTTTTATTTCTGTGTGAGGGCAGTTGTGTGTTTATTACATGTTTGTGCTGTAGGGGTGGAGAAAAGTAGAAGAAACAAAAAGGTTTGTATTCTACTCATCTGAAACTCTTTATGGGCTTTTATCATCCAAATACTCTGTGGGAAATATAGGTTCGATAGGTTTTATTTGGTCATCTTTGTAGGACACTAAATGATATTTTATATCATCTTCATTGTTACTACTATAACCAACACTTATTTAACTATCAATTATGTGTCAAGTACTTTACATGGAAACTTTTTTAAAATTTAAAATATATCAATGAGGAAAATACTATTTATTTCCTCACTTTACAGAGGAAGAAATACGTGAAACATAGAATAATAAGACAACTTGTACTGGGCCAGACAGCTAGTAAGTCACAGAACTAGAATTCACATTCAGACGTGTCTGACAGGAGAGACTGTATTAGTACTCCTTCTTATACACATTTCAGTTAGTTATTCTGAGAAAAATTAGAGTTTCTTATCCATGTCAGTACTTTCTGCTGCTGGAAAGTCAATACAGTGTTTTGTACATGGCAGCTATAACAGTTAAATAAATATTTAGCAGTTAGATAAATACTGAATAAATGACAGACTGAAAAATAAAAGAGTTTGGCATTTTAATGGAGAGGTTCTACCCACCTAACTTGCAGGTTCTTTGGAAGACCAATGTCAGGTAACATAGCTACTATTCTCAAGTAAGTCTTGAACAATTTTGGAAATTGTATTAATGTACTGAGTATGCAACTTCCAAAATGCTTTCTTTATATTTGATAATGGGAATAACTTCCACTTTGGGAGAAGAAGATCATTCATTAAGAATGTTTATGTTCATTTTGATTTCTAAATAACATATTCTGTACTCTTCAAAATCAACTTAAGGAACAGAAGTTTATCTTCATATTTTCAACAGAAAATAATGAATAGAAAGCTAAATAAGCTGCAAAGGCATCATATGAAAAATTTTAGTGTCCAAAATTAATGAATCTTATGTTGTCCTTTGCTGTGGATTTGTTGTGTCAGTATACTACTTTATGGAAGAATGTTTTAGTTGTTAAGAATTTGACACAGTAAATCTGGTAGATTTAAGCTCAAGTCATAGCTTGCTGTATGAACCTGGAAAAGTTATTTAATGTCTTTAAAACTTAATATCTTCATCTCTAAAATAAGGATCAGTAAACATATATTGAAGACCAGTACTTGCTAGGTACTGTGCTAGAAACTGGTGATAGATCTAGGTCACAAATATGAATGTATAATTAAAAGTGTAACTACCAAGAACTCAGGTATATGATGCTATAAAAGAATTTAAGACAAGCAATTGATCTAGATATGGAGATGAAGGAAAGCTCTCTTTAAGAATGTGATGTAGAGAAAGAGTAAGAGATGAGAAATGTAAGAAGAGGATACTAAAATAGTTGTGAGTATTAAATAAAATCATTTATGGAAAGCACAAAGCGTGACACATTGTAAATAGTCAATACGTGATACTTTTCATGTACATTATTAGTATTTTTGTTTTCTTTCGTGTATATTTTGGTTATGTATTGCTGCCAAAAATACCTAAAACAGTGCTTAAAATAACAATTTTATTACATCATCTGATTGTATAGCTCAAGTTTTGAGAAAAAAACTTACTCAGGCTATTGGTCTCTTATTTGATGTGATATTTACTGTTGTATCTTGGGCTAAAGGACCTACTCCCAAGATGCCTTTTGCCAGTCATCCATATCAGGTACTTTGGTGTTTCTTGGAATCTTTCTTCACATGGTAGCTCATCCACCAGTACCTTTTCTTATGGCTTGATCTTCTCATGACATGGTAGTCTCAGAATAATCACATATTTAAATGAAATTTCACATCTCCAATAATGCATGTACCAAGACAGAAAGTAAAAAGACCCATTATGTTAATACTAGTGTCTGAAAGAGTATTGTGTCACTTTTACCATATTTTATGGGTCAAGCAATCACAGAGTTTGCATAGATTTAAGAAGAGGAAACATAGAGCTCATCTCTCAGTGAATATCAATTTAAAAATTGGTGTCCATTTTTAATCTATGACAAAATGAAAAATTGTACATTTATTATACACTCACAAAATTTATGGCAATGTCTACTATGACTATGAAAAATTTTGCAATTAATCTTAGTGTACTAAAAATGTAGCCATTAAGTGTCAGGAGATGTGGGTTCTGGTCCCTACTTCTCACTAAATGCCCATGTGGCTTTGAGCAATCAAATTAACTTCTCAATGCTTCAGTTTTCTATTCATAAATAAGCCTTTGTTGGGTAAAATCTAGGGGTAAGGCACTACAGCAAAAATTAGGATGCCTCACCACAAGGAACGGATAATCTTGTTTGGGTTGGACCAAATTATTTGTAGCCTACAGAATTTTTTCCTGCTATAAAGATTTATGATTTGAAGAGATTTGTTAACTTTGGCAGAAGACTGAGAGTAATATTGGTGTCAAATATGAAATACAACACAATTCAAGTAACAAATTCTTAGTTTTCATGAAAAGAGAAGTTGACATCTATAGAAGGATAAAACCTCTTCAAGTAGTTCTCACAAAGAGTTTTCCTATGTGATAATGAGGTTATTTAGGGTGAATATGTATGTCTAAAATTTTCTGTTATCTAACATGCTGGCTTAAGCATTTTTTAATTGTTCCTTTAAAAAGAGGGTCTGTTGGGGGGGCTTGGGAGGAACAGTAGGGGGTAGGGAGGTTGGGGAGGGATAACATGGGGAGAAATGCCAGATATAGGTGACGGGGGATGGAGGCAGCCAATCACCTTGCCACGTAAATACCTATGCAACAACCCTGCATGATCTGCACATGTACCCCAGAACCTAAAGTACAATAAAAAGAAAAAAAGAAAAATAAGAGTTACTTAATGTGGTTTTATTGTATACCTGTGTATCAGTCTGTTCTCACACTGCTAATAAAGACACACCCAAGACTGGGTAATTTAAAAAGTAAAGAGGTTTAATTGACTCACAGTTCCACATGGCTGGGGAGGCCTGACAATCACTGCAGAAAGCAAATGAGGATCAAAGTCACATCTTAAATGACAGCAGGCAAAAGAGACTGTACAAGAGAACTCCTGTTTATAAAACCATCAGCTCTCGTGAGACTTATTTAGTACTATGAGAACAGTATGGGGGAAACTGCCCCCGTGATTCAATTATCTCCACCTGGCTCTGCCCTTGACAAGTGGGAATTATTACAATTCAAGATGAGATTTAGCTCAGGACACAGTGAATCCATATCAAATATAACTATATTTAATTGATGCATAAGTTAATTATTATATTATTATGTATTATAATTATTGTGATTTTAACTATCACCTCTATGCTGATACTTCACATACCTATATTTCTCTATCTTTGAGTTCTGCCTAGGGTTTAAAATTGTTTTATATATAAATATATGAGTGTCCCAGAGGCATCTCAAATCCAACAAATCATAAAAGGAAACACTCATCTACCTTCTTCAAACCTGATTTTCTATCTTTATTTCAAATTTAAGTAAATAGCATCACTGTCTACCAATATTCATGAGCTCCACATCCTGTAAGACATAAAGCTCTAGAAAATTTTCATGCTAATTGTTCAAAAATTATTTCAATTCTGTTAATCTACATTACCACTGTCCTATGTAGTCAGCAACCACTCTAAATTTTTGCAAAATTCTCCTAACTGCTTTCCTTTGTCTTCAGTATTGTCATCCTTAAATCCATCTTCTAAGAGTTCAGGCAGAGTAATCCTCTAAAATCAAATGAGATTGTTGCATTATGCTGCTTAAATTTGTTAATGACATCATTGTATTTAAATTTGAAGTACTTTATGTTCTTTTTCACCTCTAGGAATATGTGCTTAAGGTTCCCTTTGTCTATAATGTTTCACTCTCACACACAACATTTCAGATTGCCACCATTCAAATTATACTTCTACTATAAGTATAATTTGAATGGGCAGGCTATTTACATTCTAATGTTTATTATTTAAAATTATTTTATTAACAAATAATTATATATATTTATGGAGTATAATGTTATATTTTGGTATATGTTAGCAATATGGAATGAATAAAGCAGACTAACAAATTTAACACCTCATACACTTATCCTTTTGTGGTAAAAACATTTAACATATCTCAAAATATAACATTATACTCCATAAATGCATACAATGATGTTGGGAAAACTGGATGTCCATAAGCAGAAGAATAAAATTAGACACTTATCTCACACCATATAAAAAACTTAACTTTTACACTATTGGTTAGTTCAACCATTGTGGATGACTGAGGTGATTCCTCAAGGATCTAGAACTAGAAATGCCATTTGACCCAGCAATCCCATTACTGGATATATACCCAAAGGAATATAAATCATTCTGTTATAAATACAAATGCACACGTATGTTCATTGCAGCACTGTTCACAATAGCAAAGACTTGGAACCAACCCAAATGCCCATCAATGATAGACTGGATAAAGAAAATATGGCACATGTACACCATGAAATATTATGCAGCCATGAAAATAAGTTCATGTCTTTTGCAAGAACATGGATGAAGCTGGAAACCATCATTCTCAGCAAATTAACACAAAATCAGAAAACCAAACACCACATGTTCTCACTCATAAGTGGGAGTTGAACCATGAGAACATATGGGCACAGGGAGGGGAACATCACACACTAGGGCCTGTTGAGATGTGGGAGGCTAGGGGAAGGATAGCATTAGTGAAAATACTTAATGCAGATGACAGGGTGATGGATGCAGCAATCTAACATGGCACATGTATACCGATGTAACAAACCTGTACTTTCTGCCCATGTACCACAGAAATTAAAGTATAATAAATGAAAATACAAACAATTTGATTAAATAAGAGGTAAAAGACCTTAACAGACACCTCGACAAAGCATAAGCATATGAAAAGATGGTCTACATTGTATGTTATCATGGAAATGGGAATTAAAATGGAAAAAAATTATCAGATAGACTATAAATAATTGTACACTGACAGATTAGATTAAATAAAAAAATCTAGAAATATGCAAATAACCTAATCTGATTTAAGAAGAAATTGGAAATTCTGAACAGTTATAACAAAAAGAAAGAATAAATTATTTATTTAAAATTTCCACATTAAATGCCTACATCAAAAAGTCTGAAAGAGCAGAAATGTACAGTCTAAGGTCAAAACCTCAAAGAACTAGAGAAACAAAAACAAACCAAACCCAAACCCAGCAGAAGAGAAGAAATAACCAAGACAAGAGCTGAACTGAATTAAATTAAGGAAAAAAAAAAAAACAAAGAATAAATGAAACAAAAAAGCTGTTCCTTTGAAAAGACTAACCAAGAAAAGAGGAGAGAATATACAAATAAGCTCCATTAGAAATGAAACAGGAGATATTACAACTAACACCACAGAATTACAAAAGATTATTAAAAGCTACTAGGAACACCTTTATATGCATAAACTATAAAACCTAGGGGAAATAGAGAAATTCCTGGAATTATACAACCCACCCCTCCCCAGATTAAACCAGGAAGAAATACAAACTTCGAATAGACCAATAACAAGCAGCAAGATTGAAATGGTAATTAAGCTACCAAAAAGTCCAGGACCAGACAGAGTCACAGCTGAAATATATCAGACATTCAAGGAAAAATTGTTACCAATCCTATTGACATTATTTTAAAAGATAGAGACAGAAGAAATCATCCCTAAATCACTCGTTGAAACCAGTATCACCCTAATACCAAAACCGGGAAACGACATAACAACAACAAACTACATACCAATATCTCTGATAAACATAAATGCAAAAATCCTCAACAAAATACTAAGCTAACAGAATCCAAAAGCATATTAAAATGATAATCTATCATGATCAAGTGGGTTTCATAAGAGAGATGCAGGGATGGTTTAACATACACAAGTCAATAAATGTGAGACACCATGTAAACAGAATTAAAACAAAGATCACAGGATCATCTCAATCGACATAGAAAAAGCATTTGAAAAAACCCAGCATTTCTACATGATAAAAACACTCAGCGAAATTGGCATAGAAGGGATATAACTTAAGGCAATAAAAGCCATCTATGACAAACCCACAGCCAACATTACAGCGAATGGGAAAAAGTTGACAGCTTTCCCCCTGAAAACTGGACAAAGGATGTCCACTTTCACCACTTCTCTTCAACATAGTACTGGAAGTCCTACCTATGACAGACAAGAGAAAGAAATAAAAGGCATCCAAATCAATAAAGAGGAATTCAAATTCTCATTGTTTGCTGATGACATGGTTGTATACCTGAAAAACCCTCAAGACTCATCCAAAAAGCTCCTAGGACTGGTAAATTGATTCAGCAAAGCTTCTGGATAAAAAATTAATGTACACAAATCAGTAGCTCTGCTAGATACCAACAAAGACCAAGCTGATAATCAAATTAAGAACTCAATGCCTTCAACCATCTTTACAATAGCTGCAAAAGAAACAAAACAAAACAAACAAAAAAGCTTGGGGCTATACCCAGTGAAAGAGTCGAAAGACGAGTCTGCAAGGAAAACTACTGAAGGCTGGAAAAAAAAAGAAAAAGAAAGAAAGAAAGAAAGAAAGAAAGAAAGAAAGAAAGAAAGAAAGAGACAGAAGAAGGAAAGAAAGAAGGAAAGAAAGAAAGAAGGAAGGAAGGAAAGAAAGAAAGAAAGAAAGAAAGAAAGAAAGAAGAAAGAAAAGAAAGAAAGAAAGAAAGAAAGAAAGAAAGAAAGAAAGAAAGAAAGAAAGAAAGAAAGAAAGAAAGGAAAGAAACAGGTGGGAAGAAACCATGGATGATACAAACAAATGGAAACACATCCCATGATCATGAATGAATAGAATTAGTATTGTGAAAATGACCATACTGCCAAAAGCAATCTATAAATTCAATGGAATTCCCATCAAAATACCAGCATCATTCATCAAAGAACTGGAGAAAACAATACAAAAATTTATGTGAAATCAAAAAAGAACCCACATAGTGAAAGCAAGACTAAGCAAAAAGTCCAGGACTTTTTTGTGGTATAAAAATAGGCATATAGACCAAAGGAATAGAATATAGAAGCCAGAAACAAAAGCCAAATACTTATAGCCAACCGATCTTCATTAAAGCAAACAAAAACATAAAATGGGGAAAGGACACTCTATTCATCAAATAGTGCTGAGATAATTGGCAAGCCACATGTAGATGGAGCTGGATGTTCATCTCTCACCTTATACAGAAGTCAACATAAAATGAATAAAAGACAAATCTGAGACCAAAAACCATAAAAATTCTAGATGATAACATCATAAACACCCTCTAGACATTGAGTAAGGCAAAGACTTCATGACTAAAAATACAAAGGCAAATGCAACAAAAACAAAGATGAATAGATGGATCTTAATTAATCTAAAAAGCTTCTGTACAACAAAAGAAATAATCAACAGAGTAAACAGACAACCCACAGAGTGGGAGAAAATCTTTACAGTCTTTACTTCTGACAAAGGACTAATATCCAGAAGAGTGGGTTAAAGACATGAACAGACAATAGTGTGTGTGTGTGTGTGTGTGTGTGTGTGTGTGTGTATTGGAATACTACTCAGCCATAAAAAGTTAGCGAGGTAATGGCATTCTCAGCAACCTGGATGAAATTGGAGATCATTATTCTAAGTGAAATAATTCAGGAATGGAAAACTAAACATTGTATGTTCTCACTCATAAGTGAAAACAAAGCTATGAGGATGCAAAGGCATAAGAATAATACAATGGGCTGTGGGGATGGGAGAAAGGGGGAGAAGGTGGTGAGGGATAAAAGACCACACATTGGGTACAGTGTACACTGCTTGGGTAATGGGTGCACCAGATTTCACAAATCACTACTAAAGAACTTATTTATGTACAGTAAATAAATAGATCATTAGCATTAAAAAAATATTCCAACAAAGGAGAATCCAGGACCAGATGGCCTCCCTGGTAAATTATATCACACATTTAAGAAATTATCACCAGTATTTCTCAAAATCTTCTAAAAATTAGAAGAGGAGAAACACTTCTTAATTTCTTTTATGAAGACAGCATTACCCTGATACCAAAGTGAGACAAAGCATCACAAGAAATGAATATATAAACCAATATTCCTTATAAATATAAATGCAAACATCTTCAATAAAATAACATCAACCTGAATCTAACAGCATATTTTAAAAATGATGCACTATGGACAAATGGCATATATTCCAGCAATACAAGATTATTTCAACGTAAGAAAATCAATCGATGTAACAGCACATTAATGGAATGAAAAGGAAAGCAAATGACGATTCTCTCAATAGACACACACACCAAAAAAAGCACTTGAAAAGTCTCACATTCTTTCATGACAAAAACACTCAGAAATCTATTAAAACAAGAGAGCTTCCTCAACATGCCAAAGAGTATATACAAAAAACCCACTGGTGACATCATACTCAGTGGTTAAAGACTAAAACATTTTCCTCTATGATCAAAAAACCATACAAAGATGCTGCTGCAACCAGTACCTATTCTATATTGTCCTGAAAGTTCTAGCCAAAACAATTAGAAAAAGGAATAAAAGGCATCCCAGTTTAAAAGAAAGAAGAAAAACTCTTTTCATGAATGACCCAACCTATATATGTAATCCAAAATAATTTTAATGTAAATTATCAATTTACAGTTGTACATATTTATGGAGTACAAAATGATTCCCTCCCAAAATTAAAAAAAAAATAACGGCTTTTCTTCATGTTATTTTATCACTATCCCATTCAGTCCAAGCTGAAAATTATTCTATTGATAATAATTATCCATCTCCATACCAGGCTTCTGCTGAGATGGCTGAATGGATCCATAAGTGACAAGCCTATAATCTTTTAAACACCACATACACTTTCTTAGTGCACCCTCCAGTATATACTTTCTCATGTTTTGCCATATGTGTAGGCTGAGCATTTCCTAAATCTTCATACTTTCTGTGATTTTTTTAACAATACTACCTTCACTTTGTCTTTCTCCGCTTGCATTTAACTAAGCAACAAAGAGAAATTAGACCATGCATTCAATGCCTTGTTTAACATCTTCTCAGCTCAGTATTAAAATTCATCACTTTGAAATTCCACCTTCCACAAAGCAAAAGAACAAATCGGGCCACATTTGTAGACACTTTTAAAACAAGAAACACCTTTTCTGCAGTTTCCAATAGCATGTTCCTCATTCCTATCTAAGACGTCACCAGGAACACTTTAGGAACTCATATTGCTGACATTCTCTTCACGACTATATATATACACACACACACACACACACATATACATACACATATGTATATATATATGAATATATGTGTATATGTAATAGTTTTCTCTAAAGCTCTTCTCTTTGAAACGTCACCAGAGTCACTATTAAAGACCACATTTCTACCAAACAGCTCTTCAAGACAATCTAGGCTTTTGTAATATGCACCTAAGAATTATTTTGGCCTTTACCATTATCCAATTTCAAAGCCACTTCCATATTCTTAGACATTTTCTTTAGTACCCCCCTTTAATTTCTGGAACAAAAATCTGTATTAGTTTGCCATGTGTACCATACCAAATATTATAGAGTGTTTGTCTTAAACCACAGAAATTTATATGTTCACAGTGCTAATATAGAAGACTAGATGCCCAAAATCAAGGTGCCAGGAGGGTTGGTTTCTTCTGAGGCCTCTTGCCTTGGCTTGTAGATGTCCACTTTCTCCATGTCTTCAAGTGGTGATTTCCCTGTGCATTTCTGTATCTTAATCTCCTTTTCTTAAAAGGACATCGGTAACATTGAATTAGGACCCCAATGATTTCATTTTACCTTAATTATGTCTTTAAAAAACTAATCTTCAAAAACTTTCTGATATACTAAAGAATAGGACTTCTTTAACATATAAACCATGGGGAGACATCATACTTCACATAAAAAAAGTTACCTCCCATTCTGTGAATTGTCTTTTCACTCTTTTGACAATGTTTGTTAATGGAGAAAAGCTTTTAATTTTCACAAACTTTTTTCTTTTGTTGCAAGTTCTTTTTAGTTTCATATCCAAAACATCATTGTAAATCTAATATCATGAATCTTTTTCTGTGTTCTTCTAAAAGTTTCATAGTTTTAGTTATTATATTTAAGTCTTTAGATCTATTGTTAAGTAAATTTTTGTATATAGCTTAAAAAGTACACTGTTCTTTCTCCATTTAATTGTATAAGGATATTTGAAGCAAGTTATTTGATTATATATATGAGGGTCTTGACTCTCTATTTTAATCTATTGTTATTCATGCTTGTCTTTATTCAAGTGCTACATTGCTTTGATTACCACACATTTGTAAGAAATCTGAATTAAGAAAGCGTAAGTCCTCCAACTTTTAAATTGCATTACAATTTTGGGACTATTATTGGTTTTTAGACATTCCATATTTAGGATTTAGAATTTTAAATAAATTAGGATTCCACTTTAGGATAAGTTTTGATATTTTTGACAAAAAAGTAATTGTAATATTGATTGCTATTGCATTAAGTCTGTACATTGGGCAATACTGTAATCTTAACAATATTAAGTCTTCTAATTTGAAAACACAAGGCATCTATTAATTTACATCTTCCTTAATGTTTTCAAATTTTTTTAGCTTACAGTGTGTATGTGTTGGCCATTTGAAAACAAATATAGAGAAGAAAACTTGCTTTATTGTCCAAGCTGGTTTTGAACTCCTGGGACCAAGTAATCCTTCTGCTCCTATATGCAAAAGTGAAAACTGACTCAACCTCCCAAAGTGAAGGCATGAACCACTATGCCTGGCCAAGATTTATTCTTTGCTACATTTATTGAAAAAATCTTGTCCACATCTCCTTAAATTCATTATAAGGTATCAGGGACTTTCCCTTGGCAATTTCTGTTTTTTTTTTTTAACCATTATTTTATGTTGATGGGTGCATGTACAGGCTTGTTATATAGGTAAGTTGTGTGTCACAGGGGTTTGGTGTACATGTTTTTTTTTTATTCAGGTAATAAGTGCACAGTAGGATCTTTGATCTTCACACTTCTCCCACTCTCTGCCCTCAAGTAGGTCCTGGTGTCTGTTGTACCCTTCATTATGTGCATGAGTACACAGAGTTTAGCACCCACTTATAAATGAGAACATGAGGTATATGGTTTTCTGTTCCTGTTTTACTTCACTTAGGTTAATGGCCTCCAGCTCCATCCATGCTGCTGCAAAATAAACAGTTTTGTTTCTTTTTATAGCTGCATAGTACTGTGTGGTGCATATGTGCCATATTTTCTTTGTGGCCTCACAGTCTGTTGTTACACCCATACGTCCACGAGTTCTCATCACTTAGCTCCCACTTATAAGTGAGAATATGTAATATTTGGTTTTCTGTTCCTGCATTAGTTTGCTCATGGTAATAAACTCTGGCTCCATCCATGTTCCTGGAAAAGGCACTACCTCAATTTTTATGGCTGTATAGTATTCCATGGTGTGTATGTGCCATATTTTCTTTATCCAGTCTACTACTGATAGACATTTAGGTTGATTCCATGTCTTAAATTGTGAACAGTGCTGCAGTGAACATACACATGCATATGTCCATATGGTAGAAAAATTTATATTCCTTTGAGTACATACCCAATAATGAGATTGCTAGAACAAATCATAATTCTCAAAGCGACTACTTCCAGCTTTTCACTGATATGTATTACCCAGTGTTAGAGCTAAAGCCTGCTGAGAAGTGATTGGATCATGAAGGAGAAATTTTTATGAATGGTTTAGCACCATTGCCTTGGTTCAGTTCTCTTGATAATTAGTAATATTTTATGAGATCTGGATGTTTAAAAGTCTATAGTGTCTCCCCTGACTCTCTTGCTCTTACTCCTACAATGTGACATGCCTGCTTCTGCTTCACCTTCTGCCATAATAATAGGCTTCTTCAGGCATCCCCAGAAGCTGATGGCAGAGCTATGCTTCTTATATAGCCTGCAGAACTGTGAGCTAACTGAACTTCTTTCTTTTTTAAGTTACCCAGACTTAGGTATTTCTTTGTGGAAATGCAAGAATGATCTAGTACACAAGTGAAAATAGCTGGCCTATGTTTTCTTTAAATTAATTATTATTATTATTATTATTATTATTATTTTACTTGAAGTTCTGAGATACATGTGCAGAATGTGCAGGTTTGTTACAAAGGTATACATGCGCCATGGTGGTTTGCTGCACCTATGAACCCATCATCTAGGTTTTAAGCCTGGCATGCCTTAGGGATCTGTCCTAATGCTGTCCTTCCCCTTGACCCTCACTCCCTCACAGGCCCTGGTATGTAATGCTCCTCTCCCTGTGTCCATGTGTTCTCAGTGTTCAACACCCACTAAGGAGTGAACATGTGGTGTTTGGTTTTCTGTTTTTGTGTTAGTTTGCTGAGAATTATGGTTTCCCACTTCATTGACATCCCTGCAAAGGACATGAACTCATCCTTTTTTATGGCTGCGTAGAATTCCATGATGTATATGTGCCACATTTTCTTTATCCATTCTATCATTGATGGGAATTTAGGTTGATTCCAAGTCTTTGCTATTGTAAATAGTGCTGCAATAAACATCCATGTGCATGTGTCTTTACAGTACAATGATTTATATTCCTTTGGGTATATACTCAGTAATGAGATTGCTGGGTAAAATGGTATTTCTTGTTTTAGATCCTTGAGGAATCAACACACACTGTCTTTCAAAATGGTTGAACTAATTTACAGCCCTATCAACAGTGTAACAACATTCATATTTCTCCACACTCTCATCAGCATCTGTGGTTCCCTGACATTTTAATGATCTCCATTCTAACTGGAGTGAGATGGTATCTCATTGTGATTTTTACTGACATTTCTCTAATGACCAGTGATGCTGAGCTTCTTTTTTCATGTGGTTTTTTGGCCACATAAATGTCTTCTTTTGAGAAGTGTCTGTTCTATACTACAAGGCTACAGTAACCAAAACAGCATGATGCTTGTACCAAAACAGATACATAGACCAAAGGAACAGAACAGAGACCTCAGAAGTAACACCACACATCTACATACATCTAACCTTCACAAACCTTACAAAAACAAGAAATGGCAAAACGATTTCCTATTTAATAAATGGTGCTGGGAGAACTGGCTAGTCATAGGCAGAAAAGAGAAACTGGATCCCTTCCTTACACCTTATACAAAAATTAACTCAACATGGATTAAAGGTAAAGTCCCAGACCATAAAAACCCTAGAAGAAAACCAGGGCAACCATTCAGGACATAGGAATGGGCAAAGACTTCATGAGTAAAACACCAAAAGCAATTACAACAAAAGCCAAAATTAACAAATGGGATCTAATTAAACTAAAGAACTTCTGCACAGCAAAAAGGCAACCTAAAGAAAGGGAAAGTATTTTTGCAATCTATCCATCTAACAAAGATCTAATATCTAGAAGCTACAAGGAACTTAAACAAATTTACAAGAAAAAACAAACCCATCAAAAAGTGGGCGATGGATATGCTTTTATTTTTTCAGAAGTTTTTGACTAGTGATTCTGTCTCCTTATTATTCATATACCTATTCAGATTTTCTATTCATTATTCAGTATTTGTGGGTTGTGAGTTTCTGGGAAGTTATCTATTTCATCTACCTTAACTTATTTGCATACACTTATTCATTAAACTCGCTTATAATCCTCTCAATTTTTTCATAGTAACGTCCCCACTGTATTGTGTGTGTGTGTGTGTTTGTAAACAGATTACTTTCACATTTATTTTTGTACACATTTAGTTAATTTAGAACCTGAGACTTTTACAATTGATTCTCCAAACTTCTTTGTGTAGAGTGACGGACTACGCAGCAATGCTGAAGGAGCACAGTTTCTCTGCTTAGGAAGAAGAGGTTTTGTAGACATAATTGTATGTGTCAAGAGAAATCTGCAACCAAAAGATCAAAGTAAGATGAGTGGCCCCAAAACCTGCATTTTATTGACCCTGTTATTTTCCCACAGAGAATCTTAGAAAGATGTCACGTTTTCTTTTATGAATGAGATGACCCCACTTGTATCCCTGAATCATTCTTGGGAAAAACAACAGAAACAATTGACAGTCACACTTCTAAAATAAAACAGTCACTACCTTGAGCCCACACCTTCACACCCTCATCTGCCTGCTCAATTGCTGTCAGTTCCGTAAAGTCACCCTCTTCTTCTACTCTGTTATTACCATGAGAATTGAAATTTTCAAGCTGAAATAAAATCAAGTTGTAAAAAAGTGAGTGGCAGCCCAAAGAAAGCCCTTTGAGCGTGATATCTAATTTTCAATCCACACTGCAGAGATACAAAGATAAACCACCATTTTGGTTCCCAAATTTTATTCAAGACCTCATACAAAATATTCCAGATAAATGAAATTTATCCCTTGTCTTCCTCCTCTTCTTTGTCCTGGTTAATTTGGAAGCATCAGAATTCATAACTCCCTTTGCTGTTAGCATCTACATACAATCAATCATGCAGATTATCCTTCTTCAAATATTTTTTGGTGAGATATTTCAAATACCTTTTGGAAATAGACACCTCAGATGTCACAGTGATCTTGCTCTTGCTCGTTTAGATGGTCACCACCCCTCCCCAAGGTTCCCAGCTTTATCGTTCACTTTGATCCCTTCTTGCAAAAACTGTTCAAAATTGGCAGCATCCATGATTCCATCTTCTATGGGATGGGTGCAATCAAGAGTGCATTTCAGAATCTGCTTCTTTTTTTTTGTCCTCCTTCACCACAAGCTTTTTCAAGGGTGGCATGGCAGTAGAGGAAGCAGAATACCAGATATCTCTAACATAATGATTTTCTTTTCATTGGATGTATACCCAGTAGTGGGATTACTGGATCATATGGTAGTTTAATTTTTAGTTTTTTGAGGAACCTGCATACTGTTTTCCATAGTGTCTGTACTAATTTACATATCCCTCGACAGTGTGTAAGAATTCCCTTTATTCTGTATCCTCTCTAGAATTTGTTATCTTAATTTCTAATTTTAGTTATGGGGTACCTCTCTTATTTCTCAGTCAATCTAGTTAAAGTTATGCCAATTTTGTTTATCCTTGCAAAGAATCAAATTATACTTTAATTGAGTTTCTCTGTTGTTTTCCTATTCTTATATGTATCTTCATTCTCATTTTTTATTAATTTATTTTTCGTGAACTAAATTTGAGGTCAGTTTGCTTTTGTTTCCAGTCCTTTATGTTGTAAAGTTAAATTATTTACTCCAGATATATTTTTTATAATGTAGCACTTAAGGCTATAAATTTTCCTCTTAGAGATTCTTTTACTCATTGTTTAAGTGTTGGGATGTTGTTTTAGATTTTTTTAAGTCTCAATTTTTTTAATGTATTTTTTTTTCTTTAACCAATTTGTTTTGTAAGAAGTGTTGTTTCATTTACACGTACTTGTATTTTTTATTATTCCATTTGTTATTTAATTTTTGTTTTATTCCATTGTTATTAAATATGTATATATATATGTATATATATATATGTATATATATATATGTATACATATATATATATTGCATGTTGGTTTTTTTGTTTGTTTCTGAGACAGAGTCTTCCTCTTTCACCAAGGCTGAGTACAGTGATATGATCATGGTTCACTGAAGCCTCACCCTCCTGTGCTCAAGTGGTTCTCCCACCTCAGCCTATTGAGTAGTTTGAACTGCAGGTATGCATCATCATGCCCAGCTAATCTATTTTCTTTTTGAAGAAATGGAATCTTGCTAGGTTGCCCTGACTGTTCTTAAACTCCTGGACTCAAACAATTCTCCTGTCTCAGACTCTCAAAGGTCTGGGATTACAGGCATGAGCCTCCTTGCTCAGCCATATGTTTTTAATCTTTACTTGTACCCATTTTGTGGCTCAATATATAGTCTACCCTGGTAAATGTTTCATGTACAATTGAGAATACTATATATTTTGTTTTTTTGGGTTGATTGCCCTCTATTTATTTTAGTTGTAGGTGGTCTATAGTGTTGTTCAAGTTCACAGTATTCTCGCTGATTATATTGATTCATTTTATGGATTAACTTTGCTGGGTATTTGTTCCCAGCTATCTTGTCATATATCATTCTGAATGTTTCTATGATAGTGAGCTTTTTATTTTGGATGAGATTGACATTTAAATTTGAGAACTTTGAGTAAAGCAGATTACCCTCTATAATGTGGGTGGGCCTCATATAATCAAGAGAAGCTCTCAATAAAAGTAGAGTAACATATCCTGAGAGAAAAGAAATTCTTCCAGCAGCCTGTCTTTAGCTTCAGATTGCAATGATTTCTCGGGATGATCAGCTAGCTACCTGGTGCCAGGTTTATTTCATTGAACTGCTTTCATCATGGAAGACAGCATTTTGTTATTGCTAAAACATGCACTTACTGTGGTAATAAATTTGCCTTCCTTTTATGCAGTGCTTTTTCTCAAAACTATCATCCATGGACTTAAAGCATGACTTATACACTCATGGAAGTCCACACACAATTGCTTATGTTCAAAGAACTAACTCACAACAAAGGAGGCACAATGTTGAGACTGTGGTCATGGGATTCAGTGGTCTTGTCATATTTTCTCCACCAGCATCATGGAGCTGGCCAATAGAACCATAAAATGGTCTTTTGAAGACTCTGACAGTGCAATCTAGGTGGTAATACCATGTAGGGCTCTAGCACATTTCTTCAGAAAGTTGTGCATAATCTGAAACAGCATCCAATATATTGTAATGGTCCTCCTACAGCCAGGATTCACAGGTCCAGGAATTAGTAAGTTGAAATGGGAATGGTAAAACTATTACCGCTAGTGACTCACTTACAACAAATTGAGTTATTTTCTATAACCTTAGGCTCTGCTGGCATATAGATCTTAATTACAAGGGGATAGATACTTTTACTAGAAGACACAACAAGAACTCAATTGAATTGGAAGTTAAGATTGGTCCTCAGCCACTTTGAGCTCCTCATTACTCTGAATTATCAGGAAAATAGACTATTAATAGCCCAGACACTTCTGAAATGAGGCTTCGTGTCAGTCCCCTGGTAAAAAACTATAAACAGCTGTAGTACTTTCTAACAGCAAAAAAAAAAAAAAAATACAATATGTGTAGTTAGTTATCAATACCAGATATGACTGCAAATGACAAGTTATAGAAATGGTGATTGTGTCTTATTTTGTAATTGTTTTGTTATAAATATGTGTATAAATAGATCTTTTTTTCTTCTATGATATGTTTTTGTCATGTAAAATAATGTATATTTACTTTATATCATAGTATTTATTGTTTACATGATATTATTTCAGTTATGGGATATCAAGAAGAGTAAACATTTTCCAAAGATTTTGCATTATCATCTGAGAAAGGAGTTAATACATTTTCAGTTACACACAAGATAGTTGTATTATATTAGGCAGGAGTATGGCCTTCTAATTGTCTTTATTAAGAGTTTAGGTATGTTGTACAGAGATATGTATGGGTGAAACTTTGACAAGAGGTGGACTTGTAATGTTTACTTTTTTGTGTCAACATTGTTGGGGCACAGCGCCATGTATTTTATCGAACAATATTCTGGATGTTTCTTTGAATGTGTTTTAAGAATGAGACTAACATTTAAATTAGTAGACCTGAGTAAAGCAGATTATCCTTTATTGTGGATGAGAATCTTCAATTAATAGAATGATTTAATTAAATAAAACAGACTTATCACATGGAAGAAGTATTTCTGCCAGAAAACTGCCTTTGTACATGGACTACAACTTTTTCCCGGGTCACCAGTCTGCCAGACTACTCTTCATATGTTAAACTTGCACCTCTGCAATCGCAAGATTGACTTTAGAAAGAAATCCCTTTGTATTTGCCTACGAATCTATCTATCTCTTTATTTACCATCTATCTAGAGAAATATTATACAAACACACAGACACACATTTGGCCTTCTACATCTGAGGCTTCTGCATCTGTTAATTCAACTTTGAATCACAAATATTCAATAAAAATAATCAATAACAAGACAATAAGAAAAATAATATAAATAAAATCCAGTATAACAACTATTTACATAGCATTTACATTGTTAGGTATTATAAGTAATTTAGAGATTATTTAAAGTATATAGGAGGATATGCATAAATTATAGACAAATACTATGTCATGTCATATAAAGGACTTGAGCATCTGTGAAGTTTGGTATCTATGGGAGTGTATTAGTTCATTTTCATTCTGCTGATAAAGACATACCTGAGACTGGACAATTTACAAAGGAAAGAAGATTAATGGAGAACTCAAAGTTCCATGTGTCTGGGGAGGCCTCACATTCATGGAGGAAGGCAAGGAGAAGCAAGTCACCTCTTACATGGATGACAGCAGGCAAAGAGAGAGTTCTGTAGAGAAATTCCCAATTTTAAAACCATCGAATCTTGTGAGACCCATTCACTATCATGAGAAAAGCATGGGAAAGACCTGCCTCCGTGATTCAGTCATCTTCCACAAGGTCCTACCCACAACACTTGGGGATTATGGGAGCTACAAGATGAGATTTGGGTGGGAACACAGAGCTAAACCATAAAAGGGGGTCCTAGAACAAATCGCCCACAGATATCTAAGAATGACTGTTTAAAAAGAAAAAGATAACTTTATAGATTGCTCCATATAGAGATATCTGTATCTATAATATATGTCTCTCTATGTAGATACATAGATAATGATATTTTTATATGTATGTGTCTAAATTCTTTTTCACGCTGCTGATAAAAGACATACCTGAGATTGGGCAATTTACAAAAGAAAGAAGTTTAACTGGACTCACAGTTCCACGTGGCTAGGGAGACTTCACAATCTTGGCAGAAGACAAGGAGAAGCAAGTCCCATCTTATGTGGATGGTGGCAGGCAAAAAGAGAGCTTGTGCAGAGAAAAAGCCCATTTTTAAAACCATCAGATCTCATGAGACTCTTCACTATCATGAGAGCAACACAGGTAAGACCATTTTCCATAATCCAATCACCTCCCACTGGGTTCCTCCCATGACATGTGGGAATGGTGGGAGTTACAATTCAAGATGAGCTTTGGGTGGTGACACAGCCACACCAAATCATTCTGCTCCTGGCCCCACCAAAGTCTTATTTTCTCACATTTCAAAATCAATCATTTCTTCCCAACAGTCCCACAAAGTCTTAACTCATTTCAGCATTAACTCAAAAGTCCACAGTCTAACGTCTTATCTAAGACAAAGCATGTCCCTTCCGCCTATGAACCTGTAAAATCAAAAGCAAGTTAGTTACTTCCTAAATACAATGGGGCTATAGACATTGGATAAATACAGCTGTTTCAGATATGAGGAACTGGCCAAAACAAAGGAGTTACAGGTCTTATGAAAGTACAAAATCCAGTGGGGCAGTAAAATCTTAAAGCTCAGAAATTACCTTCTTTGACCCCATTTCTTACATCCAAGTTATGCTCATGCAAGAGATAGATCCCCATGGTCTTGATCAGCTCTGCCCCGGTGGTTTTGCAGAGTACAGCCTGCCTCTCCGAAGCTTTCATGGGCTGATGTTGTCTGTGGCTTTTCTAGGCATAAATGCAAGTTGTCAGTGGATCTACCATTCTGGGGTCTGGAGTATGGTGGCCCTTTTCTCACAGCCCCACTAAGCAGTGCTCCAGTAAGAACTCTGTGTGGGAGCTCCAACCCCACATTTTCCTTCTGCACTGTCCTAGCAAAGGTTCTCCATGAAAGACCTGCCTTTGCAACAAACTTTTGCCTGGACATCCAGGCATTTTCATATATCCTCTGAAATCTAGGCAGAGGTCTGCAAGCCCCAATACTTGACTTCTGTGCAATGGCAGGCTTTTTGCCAAGTGGAAACTGTCAAGGCTTGTAGCTTCCACCCTCTAAAGCCATGGCCTGAGCTCTGTGTTGGCCCCTTTCTGCCACAAGTAGAGTGGCTGTGATGTAGGGCACCAAGTCCCTGACTGCTCACAACACAGGCACCCTGGGCCTGGCCCACAAAACCACATTTTTCTCCTGGGCCTCCAGGTCTGTGATGGGATGGGCTGCTATGAAGACCTCTGACATGCCCCAGAGACATTTTTCCCATTTTCTTGGAGATTCACATTCAGCTCCTTGTTACTTATGCCAATTTCTGCAGCTAGCTTTAGTTCTTCTTCAGAAAATAAGATTTTCTTTTCAATCACATTTTCCAGCTGTAAATTTCTCAAGCTTCTTTGCTCTGCTTTCCTTATAAAACTGAATGCTTTTAGCAACACCAAAATCACATCTTGAATGCTTTGCTACTTAGAAATTTATTCTGCCAGATACCCTAAATCATCTTCCTTAAGTTGAAAGTTCCACAATTCTCTAGGACAGGGGCAAGTGCCACCAGTCTCTTTGCTAAAATATGATGAGTCACCTTTTCTCCAGTTCTTAAAAAGTTCCTCATTTCCATTTGAGACCACCTCAACCTAAACTTTATTGTCCATATTGCTAACAGCGTTTTGGGTAAAGCCATTCAACAAGTCTTTAGGGTGTTCCAAACTTTTCCACGTTTTTCTGTTTTCTTCTGAAACTTCTGAACTGTTTTAACCTCTGCCTGATACTCAGTTTCAAAGTTGCTTCCACATTATCAGGTACCTTTTCCACAACTCCACACTCTGCTGGAACCAATTTACTGTATTAGTCTGTTTTCATGATGCTGGTCAAGAAATACTAGAGACTGGGCAATTTACAAAGAAAATTTAATTGGACTCACAGTTCCACATGGCTGGAGAGGTCTCATAATCATGGCACAAGACAAAAAGGAGTAAGTTACATCTTATATGGATAGTAGCAGGCAAAGTAAAAGCTTGTGCAGAGAAATTCCCATTTTAAAACTATCAGATCTCATGAGACTCATTCACTACCAAGAGAACAGTGCAGGAAAGACCCACCTCCATCATACATTCACCTTCCATCAGGTTCCTTTCATGACATTTGGGAATTCTGTGAGTTACAATTCAAGGTGAGATTTCTGTGGGGACACATCCAAACCATACTGTCAAGTGTATACATATGTGTACAAACACATACATCTATAAACTGTTAATTCTGTTTCTCTAGAGAATAGTGTAGTGTATTATTCAGTACTATTACATTGTTCTTTTTTTGAGGTTGTCTATTCATTATTAAGAGTAGGGCATTAAAGTTGCCAGCTGCTATTATAGAACCCCTTTTCCCTTTTCAATTCTGTCAATATTTGCTTCATATTTCAGATCTCTATTGTTTGGTGCACATATGTTCATAATTATTATGTATTTTGATAAGTTGGTCTTTTATCAATACATAACGTTCCTTTGTCTCTTGCAGTGCAGTAATTTTTTACTTAAAGTCTATCTTATCTCTTATTAGTGTACCCACTCCATCTCTCTTTTATTCAGTATTTACATAAAATACATTTTTATTATTTTCACTGTCAGTTGTTTCCTAGGACAGTTCAGCATTTGTAGATTGCATATATTTGAATCATTTATTTTAATCTATTCTCCAATTTTATGCCATTTGATTGGGAAGTTTAAATTGTGGCAGAACTCATAACCTCCCCCCCTTTTTTTCCCAGGTGCTCTGTCCCAGGGAGTTAGGGCTTTATTTATAAATTTCTGTCATGCTGTTGCCTTTTTTCAGGGCTGCCCTGCCCAGCGAAGAGGCAGCCTAGTCACTGTCTGCCTGCAGAGGCTTTGCTGAGCTGCTGTGGGCTCTGCCCAGCTGCCGTGTGAATGTCCCTGTAGTCCTGTTTATAGGAGTATAGTTAGAACTGCCTTGGCAATGGCGGTCCACTTCTGTAATGGTGGGCTGCCTCCGCAATGGCGGACTACCTTGGTAGTGGTGGATTACCTTGGTAATGGCAGATGCCCCTCCCTCACAGAGCTGGACTGTCCCGGGTTCACCTGTGCTTGCTGTGAAACTCAATCCAGAGCGTTTCAGATTACCGTTTTTTTGTGGGGGTGGCACCAGCCGAGCCTGATCACCTGGCTCCCTGCCTCAGAACCCTTTTTGTTGTCAGTTGAATGGGTGACTCTGTCTCCCAGGTGTTCCAGTTGCCTGTTGAAAAGGCGCTGGGATCTGTGTGATTTCTCGTGCGGCAACCCACTGAGCTGGCTGAAACAACCTCGCTGAGATTTGTGGTGCTTTTTTTGTCCAGGATCTCCTGGCCTGGCTCCCTGTTTCAGTCCCCATTTTTATCAGTTGAATGGGTGACTCTGTCTCCCAGGAGCTCCAATCGCCAGCTAAAATGGAACCTGGACCTGTGTATTTTCTGCAGAGACCTGCCACGCTGGGGCGCCAGCCAAAACAGCCATGCTGCTGGCCAAAACAGCCACGCCAGCCAAAACAGCCATGCTGGTGACCTGTGGGGCTCCTCCACGTGGGAATCTCCTGGTCTGTGAGCAATAAAAATCTGTCTGTGAATGCAGCATCCACTCACCCTCCGCACTATTTCTGGAAGCTGCAATCCTGAGCTGTTCCTAATTGGCCATCTTTGTAAATTGTATAATTTTTTATTTTTATTATTTTAGATATAGGATCTTTCTATGTTTCTTAGGCTGGTCTTGAACTCCTCACCTTTAACCATCCTACTGCCTTGGCCTCCCAAAGCACAGAGATGAAAGACATGAGCCCCCATGACCAAACATTTATTTGCATTTGGGTAATTACTAATAAAAAATATTTTTTTTTTCATTTTGCTATTGTTTTCAATGTATTTTATAGATTTTTTTATTGTTTCCTACATTATTTCCTTTTGTGTTCAAAGAATTCTTTGAAGTTATACATTTTTATCCTCTTTTTATTTTATTTCTTGTATATTCAACATTTTATTTGGGTTTCCCATTAGGATTACATGTAGCATCCTAAAATTATAATAATTTAATTTGAATTTATACCAATTTATCTTCAGTCACATACTAATGAAACTTATACCTATACTTCTTTACCCACCCCCCATGTTATGTTTTTTGGTGTTACAAGTTACATTTCTTTTATATACTTTAAGTTTGAGGTACATGTGCAGATCTTGCAGGATTGTTACATGGGTATATATATGCCACAGAGGTTTGCCGCACCCATCCCCCCATCACCAACATTAGGTATTTATACAAATATTATCCCTCCCCAGTCTTCCAACCCCCTATTTCTACCCTAGCCCCCATCCCCAAAAGACCCCAGTGTGTGATGTTCCCCTCCCTCTGTCCATGTGTTCTCATTGTTCAACACCCACTTATGAGTGAGAACATGTGGTGTTTGGTTTTCTGTTCTTGTGTCAGTTTGTTGAGAATGATGACTTCCAGATTCATCCATGTCCCTGCAAAGGACATGAACTCATCCTTTTTTAAGGCTGCATAGTATGCCACGGTGTATATGTGCCACATTTTTTTTTTATCATTCCAAGACTTTACTATGGTCAACTGCCACAATGAACATATGTGCACATGTATTTTTATAATAGAATGATATATAATCCTTTGGGTATATACCCAGTAATGGGATTGCTGAGTCAAATCATATTTCTTGCTCTAGATCCTTGAGGAATCGCCACACTGTCTTCCACAATGGTTGAACTAGTTTACACTCCCACCAACAGTGTAAAAGTGTTCCTATTTCTCCACATCCTCTCCAGCATCTCTTGTCTCTAGATTTTTTAATGATCACCATTCTAACTGGCATGAGATGGTATCTCAATGTGGTTTTGATTTTCATTTCTCTAATGACCAGTGATGATGAGCATTTTTTCATAAGTTTGTTGGTTGCATAAATTTCTTCTTTTGAAAAGTGTCTGTTCATATTTTTCACACACTTTTTGATGGGGTTGTTTTTTTCTTATAAATTTCTTTTAGTTCTCCATTGATTCTGGATATTAGCACTTTAGAAAAAAATTTTTCCTATTCTGTTGGTTGCTGGTTCACTCTAATGATTGTTTATTTTGCTGTGCAGAAGTTTTTAAGTTTAAATAGATCACATTTGTCTATTTTGGCTTTTGTTGCCATTGCTTTTGGTGTTTTAGTCATGAAGTCCTTGCCTATACCTATGTCCTGAATGGCATATCTACGTTTTCTTCTAGAGTTTTTATGGTGTTAGGTCTTATCTTTCAATCTTTAATCTATCTAGAGTTAATTTTTGTATGTAGTGTCAGCAAGGGCTCTAATTTCAGCTTTCTGCACCAGTTTTCTCAACACCATTTATTACAGGGAATCCATTCCCCATTGCTTCTTTTTGTCAGGTTTGTCAAAGATCAGATTGGTGTAGATGTGTGACATTACTTTTGAGACCTCTGTTCTTTCCCATTGGTCTATATCTCTGTTTTGGTACTAGTATGATGCTATTTTGATTACTGTAGCTTTGTAGTAGAGTTTGAAGTCAAGTAGCTTGATGCTTCCAACTTTATTCTTTTTTGGTTAGAATTGTCTTGGCTATGTGGGCTCTTTTTTTGGTTCCATATGAAGTTTAAGAGTTTTTCTCCAGTTCTGTGAAGAAAGTCAATGGTAGTTTGATGGGTTAGCATTAAATCAATAAATTACTTTGGGCAGTATGGCAATTTTCAGGATATTGATTCTTCCTAACCAGGAGCATGAAATGTTTTTCCATCTGTTTGTGTCCTCTTTGTTTCCTTGAGCAGTGGTTTGTAGTTCACCTTGAAGAGGTCCTTCATGTCCTTTGTTAGTTGTATTCCTGGGTATTTTATTCTCTTTGTTGCAATTGTGAATGGAGTTCACTTATGATTTGGTTCTCTGTTTCTCTATTATTGGTGTATAGGAATGCTTGGGATTTTTCACATTGATTTTGTATCCTGAGACTTTGCTAAAGTTGCTTATCATCTTAAGGAGATTTTGGGCTGACATGATGGGATCTTCTAAATATATAATCATGTCTTCTGCAAATAGAGACAATTTGACTTCCTCTTTTTCTAATTGAATATCCTTTATTTATTTTTTTTGCCTGATTGCTCCGGCTAGAACTTCCAACACTAGGTTGAATAGGAATGGTAAGAGAGGGCACCCTTGTCCAGTGTCAGTTTTCAAAGGAAATGCTTCCAGTTTTTGCCCATTCAGTATGATATTGGCTGTGGGTTTGTCATAAATAGCTTTTATTATTTTGAGATACTACAAGTTAAGTCTTTATTTATTATGTGCCTAATAGCATAGATTTAGAATTACATTTTATGCATTTGTCTTTTCAAATCCATGAAAAATTTAATGCAGAGTCTTAAAATCAAAATTACAATAATAATGGGTTTTTTATTTGTCTATGTATTTACAATTACATAAGTTCTTTATATATTTATATAACTTTGAGTTATGTACAGTTCTTACATCTCAGTCTGAAGGCATACCTTTATACTTACATTTTTATGAGCATATAACATTTGTATGAAGGAATTACCTTATCATTTTTCAAAGATTGTCTATTGAAAATATTTTCCTTCAGCTTCTCTTTATCTGTAAATGTCTTATTTCTTCCCTCATTTTTGTAGGATAATTTTAACACATACATAATTCTGAGTTCACAGGGGTTTTTTAAAAGATTTTCTTTCAGTGCATTAAACAGATCACCCTCTACTTTCTGGCCTCCAGGGTTTCTGATGAGAAATCAGTATTAAGGCTATTAAATGGCAGAAAGAACAGTCTCTTCAACAAGAAGAGGTGACAGGAAAAAATGAATATGTATGTGTAGGAGGATAAATGTAAATTTTTGCCCTGTACTTTACAGAAAAATTAAATCAAAATAAATCAAATACCAAAATTTAAGAGATTAAGCATAAAAACTTTAGAAGAAAACATGGAGTTAAATATTCATTACCTTGGAGTTGCAATAGATTTTTATCTATAACCCCAAAAGCACAAACTACAACAAATAAAGTAGATACATTGGACTCCATCAAAATTGAAAAGTACACTATTGAGAAAGTGAAAGGACATTATTAAGAAAGTGGAAAGGCAACTTAAATTATGAATCAAAATATCTGCAAATTATCTACTTGGTAAAGTTTTAATATCCAGAATATAAAAATAAGATAAACAACTCATTTACATAACCATAAAATTGCTTGTATAAACATTTCTCTAAAGAAGATATACAGTGCTGCAATGAACATTCGTGTGCTTGTGTCCTTATAGTAGAATGATTTATAATCCTTTGGATATATACCCAGTAATGGGATTGCTGGGTCAAATGGAATTTCTATTTCTAGGTCCTTGAGGAATCGCCACACTGTCTTCCACAATGGTTGAACTAGTTTACACTCCCACCAACAGTGTAAAAGTGTTCCTATTTCTCCATATCCTCTCCAGCATCTGTTGTCTCCCGATTTTTTAACTGGTACCATTCTAACTGGCATGAGATGGTATCTCAATGTAGTTTTGATTTGCATTTCTCTAATGACCAGTGATGATGAGCATTGTTTCATAAGTTTGTTGGCCTCATGTATGTCTTCTTTTGTAAAGTGTCTGTTCAGATCCGTCACCCACTTTTGAATGGGCTGATTTGTTTTTTCTTGTAAATCTGTTTTAGTTCTTTGTAGATTCTGGATATTAGTCCTTTGTCATGTGGGTAGACTGCAAAAATTTTTTCCCATTCTATTGGTTGTCAATTCACTCTAATGACTGTTTCTTTTGCTGTGCAAAAGCTGTGGAGTTTGATTAGGTCCCATTTGTCTATTTTGGCTTTTGTTGCCAATGCTTTTGATGTTTTGGTGATGAAGTCCTTGCCTACACCTATGCCCAGAATGGTTTTGCCTAGGTTTTCTCAAATGTCCATCAATGATAGACTGGACAGGGAAAATGTGGCACATATACACCATGGAATACTATGCAGCCATAAGAAACGATGAGTTCTTGTCCTTTGTAGGGACATGGATGAACCTGGAAACTATCATTCTCAGCAAACTGACGCAAGAACAGAAAATCAAACACCACATGTTCTCACTCATAGGTGGGTGTTGAACAATGAGAATACATGGACACAGGGAGGGGAGCATCACACACTGGGGTTTGTCAGGGGGAAATAGGGGAGGGACAGTTGAGGGGGAGTTGGGAAGAGATAGCATGGGGAGAAATGCCAGATATAGGTAATGGGGAGGAAGTCAGCGAGTCACACTGCCATGTGTGTACTTATGCAACAGTCTTGCATGTTCTTCACCTGTACCCCAAAGCCTGAAATACAATAATAAAAAAGAAGGTATATAAATTATCAATATATGCATATAAAGTGCTTAGCCTAATTAGTTATTAGGGATACACAGATCAAAATTACAATGTGATACCACTACTCACACATTAGAATAACTTTTTTTTAATAATGTGAATCAAGTGGAACTCTCATACATTACTTGTGAAAATATACAATGGTGCAGCCACCATGAAAAACAGTTTAATGTTTTCTCCATAAACTCCCAAAATTATAACATGATTCAGCCATTGCACTTCTAGTTATAGACTCAAATGTGTTAAAGGGTGACTCACACAGATCCTTGAATGCCAATGTTTGTTTTAGCATTATTCATAATAGCCAATCTTGAAATGAATCAAGTGCCCTTTAAGAGATGAATGGATAAACAAAACAATATACATACACACACACACATTATTCAGCAATAAAATTTAATCAGTTCTTATACATACTACGATGTGGATGGACTTTAAATCATTATGTTAAATGATATAAGCCAGACACAAAAGATGAACTGTTGTATGATTCCACTTATATGAAATATATAAAACAGGCCAATTTTTTGAGAGAAAATTTGACTAGCTATTACCAGGGGTGAGAAGAAGGAAGATATGAAAAATTATTTTTAATTGATTCAAAGTTTCTGTTTGGGGTTAATGAAAATGTTTTGCAAATAGATAGTGTTGATAATTGTACAGCATTGCCAATGTGATTAATACCACTGAATCTTGCACTTAAAATTGTATGATTTATGTTTTATGTGTTCTATAACAATTAGACATTTTTTCAACTGTGAACCTTTATTGTTTCACCTTTCTTTTTTACTCCTCATGTAATTTTATTTATCTCACTTTATCCCACCCTCTCTTTGCACATGTATTCTTTACTGACTTTCAAAATCTTTTCACTAGGTCAAGAAAAATTTTTGCATAGAGAAAATAAGTTGTTTGTAATTTTAGTGTAGAAATATACCTTTAACAATAATAATCACTTTCATAATATATAAAATACTAGAAACTCTACTAAATGCTCTACATATATTATTTCATTTAATCTTCCTCGAACATTATGAGGTAGATGAGATATTTGCCTTTCTGTGCCTGACATATTTCACTTAACATAATGATTTTCGTTTTTATCTATGTAACTACAATGGCATAATTTCATTCCTCTTTATGAAATAAATATTTTCATTGTGTATATACACCACATTTTATTTATCCGTTTGCCCACTGATGAACACTTAGATTGATTTCATATTTTTGCTATTGTGAATAATACCCTAATAAATATGCAAATCCAGGTATTCGTTTGATATACTGATGTTTTATCTTCTGAATAAATATCCATTATTGAGATTGCTACACCATATGATAGTTCTACTTAAGTTTTTTTGAGAATCTCGAAGTCGTTTTATATAATGGTTGTACTAATTTACACTCCCAACCAACAGTGTGTAAGAGTTCCTTTTTCTCCCCAACCTGGTCAACATTTTATTTTGTACTTTTAATAAAAGCTGTTATACTGAGGTAAAATAGTACATCATTGTGGTTTTGACTTGCATTTCTCTGATTATTATTGATGTTAAGCATTTTATTTTGTATAACTTTTGGCCATTTGGATTTCTTCTTTAGAGAAATATCTATTCAGGTCCTTTTTCAAATTTTAAATGGGATTATTTTTGACGATTCTTTTTTTCTTTTTCTTTTTTCTTCTGCTGAGTTCTTTGAGTTTCCTTCAATTCTGGGCATTAATCTGATGCCAGTTCAGTATTTTGCAAATATTTCTCTCCATTTAAAAGGTCATTTCTTCATTCTGTTGATTGATTCTTTCACTGTGACAAAGCTTTTTCAATTTCAGTGGGGTGTAAGTAAGTAGGATAATTTCTGTGTTCTCTATTCTGCTTCATGAGCCTATGTGTCTATTTTCATATCAATACCATTCTTTTTTGATTACTACAGCCTTGTAATATGTTTTGAAGTCAGGTAGTGTGATGCCTCCAGCTTTGTTCACTTTTTCTCAGGATTACTTTAGCTATTAAGGCTCTTTTTTGATTTTATATTCATTTTAGAATTTTTTTATTTCTGTGAAAATTGATAATAATATTTTGATAAAGATTGTATCAAATCTGTAAATTGCTTTGGCTGTATGGTCATTGGAAAAATAGTACTTTTTTTATCCATGATATTTCTTGATATCTGTTTTGTGTGTTTTTCAATTTATTTTCTTTTTCTTTTTCTTTTTCTTTTTTCTTTTTTTTTTTTTTTTTGACAGATTCTTACTCTGTCTCCCAGGCTGGAGCACAGTGGTGCAATCTTGGCTCATTGCAACTTCTGCCTTCCAGGTTCAAGCAATTCTCCTGCCTTGGCCTCTTGTGTAGCTGAAATTGACACCATGTCTGACTAATATTTGTATTTTTAATGGAGAGAGAGTTTTTCCATTTTGGCCAGGCGGTCTTGAACTCCTGACCTCAGGTGATCCACCTGCCTCAGCCTCTCAAAGTGCTGGAATTACAGGCAAGAGCATGAGCCACCATGCCCTGCCTTCTTCCATTTTCTTTGCCAGTGTTTTATTGGTTTTCTTGCAGAGATCTTTCACCTTTTTTGGTTAAATATATTCCTTGGTATTTTGTTTGTAGCTACTGTAAATGGGATTGCCTTCTTTATTTTTGGCTATTTCATTATTAGTCTGTAGAAACATTACTAATTTTTGTATGTTTATTTTGTATACCACAATTTTACTGAATTTGTCTGTCAGTTCTAAAAGTTTTGGTGGAGATTTTTGGTTTTTCTCAGTATGTGATCATGTCACCTGCAAACAGGGACAATTTGACTTCCTCTATTTCATTATGGATGTGTTTTTTTATTTCTCTTGCCTAATTGCTCTGGCTAGGATTTCCAATACTATAATGAATAAGCTTAGTGAGAGTGGTCATTCTCGTCTTGCTACAGTACTTAAAGGAAAGGTTCTTTCAAATTCTATGTGATGCTCACAATAGCTTTAACAAACTCGGCCTTTATAATTTTGAGGTATGTTTCTTGTATGCCTACTTTTTAAGAATATTTATTGTGAAAGAATGATGGACTTTATCAAATGCTTTTATTTGCATTTATTGAGATAGTAATATGATTTGACCTTTTTTCTGTTGATGTGATATATTACATAACTGATTTGTATATGTTGAACCATTCTTCCATCAGTAACACAAATCTCGCTTGATCATGGTGACCTTTTTGATATGTTTTTGAATTCAATTTGATATTATTTTGTTGAAAATGTTTGTGTCTATGTTTATCAGGAATATTGGCCCCATAGTTTTCATTTTTATTGTGTATCATCTGGTTTTGGCATCAGGATAATGCTAATATAGAATGAATTAAAATGCATCATGTTTAATTTTCAAAAATAGTTTAAGAATGATGGGTATTTGTAGTTTATTACACATTTGACAGAATTTTAGTCAGTGAATCCATCTGATCTTTGAATTTTCTTTGTTGGATGACATTGTATTAAGGATATTATTCCACTATTTATTATTGGTCTCTATTAGTCCATTCTCACACTGCTATAAAGAATTACCTGAGACTGGGTAATTTATTTTGTTTAGAAAAAGATTTAATTGACTCAAAGTTCTTCAGGCATAATAGGAAGCATGACTGAGAAGCCTCAAGAAAATTATAGTCACAGCAGAGAGTAAAAGGGAAACAAGCACCTTTTCCACAGGGAGGCAGCAGAGAGAGTGAGAGGGGAAGTGCCACACACGATTAAAACATAATAGTTTACGAGAACTCACTCAGTATAATGAGAATAGCAAGGGAGAAATCCACCCCCATGATCAAATCACCTCCCACCAGGACCCTGACTCAAAATTTGAAATTAAAACTCCACATGAGATATGGATGGGGACACAGAGCCAAACCATGTTATTCTGCCACTAGTCCATTCCAAATCTCATGTTCTTCTCAATGTCAAAACACAATCATGCTTTCCTAACAGTCCCCCAAAGTCTTAACTCATTCCTACATTAACACAAAAGTCTAAGTCCAAAGTCTTATCTGAGATAAGACAAGTCTCTTTCATCTATGAGCTTGTAATTTTAAAAAACAAATTAGTTCCTTCCAATATGCAATTGGGATATAGGCATTGGCTAAATGTTCCCATTTCAAATTAGAGAAATTGGCCAACACAAAGGGGATACTGGCCCCATGCAAGTCTGAAACCCAGAAGGATAGTCATTAAATTATAAAGCTTAAAAATGATCCCCTTTGACTCTATGTATCACATGTAGGCCCCACTGACTCAACAGATGGTATCCCAAAGCCTTGGGAAGCTCTGCTCCCATGGCACTGAAGGGTACAGCTCCCATGGCTGCTTTCCCAGGGTGGCATTGAGTGCCTGTGGCTTTTTCAGGCACAGAGTGCAAGCTGTTAGTGTATTTCTCATTCTGGGGTCTGGAGGACAATGGCCCTCTTCTCACAGCTCCACCAGGCAGTGCCCAGGTGAAGACTCTCTGTGGGGGCTCCAACTCATGTTTCTCCTCTGCATTGCCATAATACAGGTTCTATATGAAGGTTTCACACCTATAGCAGACTTCTGCCTGGACATCCAGGGATTTTCATACATACTCTGAAATCTAGGCAGAGGTTCCCAAACTTTTGCCTTCTGGTTGCCTGCAGACACATCAATACGTGGAAGCTGCAATGGTTTGGGGCTTTCACCCTCTAAAACAACTGCCTGAGCTTTATCTTGTCCATTTTTAGGCACTGCAAAAGGTTGAGCAGCTGAAACAGAGGACATCCTGTCCTGAGTCTGCACAGAGTAGCAGGCCCCTGGGCCTGGTCCAGGAAACCTTGTATTCCTCCTAGGCCTCCAGGCCTGTGATGGGAGGGGAAGTGTGCAAAGATCTCTGAAATGCCCTGAATACTTCTTTTTAAAATATACTTTAATTTCTGGGTTATATCTGCAGAACATGCAAGTTTGTTACATAGGTATATACAAGCCGTGATGTTTGCTTCATCCAACATCTCATCATCTACATTAGATATTTCTCTTAATGCTATCCGTCCCCTGGCCCACCATCCCTCAACAGGCCCCAGTATGTGATGTTCTCCTCCCTATGTCCATGTGTTCTGATTGTTAAACTCCCATTTATGAGTGAGAACATGCAATGTTTGATTTTCTATTCGTCTGTTAGTTTGCTGAGAATTATAGTTTCCAGCTTCATTCATGTCCCTGCAAAGGACATGAACTCATCCTTTTTTATGGCTGCATAGTATTCCATGCTATATATGTGCAACATTTTCTTTGTCCATTCTATCATTGATGGACATTTGGGTTGGTTCCAGGTCTTTGCTATTGTAAGTAGTGCCACAAAGAACATACATGTGCATGTGTCTTTATAATAGAGCAATTTATCTTCCTTTCCGTATATACCCAGTAATGGGACTGCTGAGTCAAATGGTATTATTATTTCTAGATCCTTGAGGAGTCGCCACACTATTTTCCACAATGGTGGAAATAGTTTACACTCCCACCAACAATGTAAAAGCATTCCTATTTCTCCACATCCTCTCCAGTATCTGTTGTCTCATGACATTTTAATGACCACCATCCTAACTGGCGTGAGATGGTATCTCATTGTAGTTTTGAGTTCCATTTCTCTAAAAACCAGTGATGATGAGCTTTTTTCATATGATTGTTGGCTGCATAAATATCTCCTTTTGAGAATTGTATGGTCATATCATTGGCCCACTTTTTGACAGGGTTGTTTTTTTCTCGTAAATTTGTTTAAGTTCTTTATAAATTCTGGCTATTAGCCCTTTGTCAGACAGGTACATTCAAAAAATTTTCTCCGATTTTGTAGGTTGCCTGTTTACCCTGATGATAGCTTCTTTTGCTGTGCAGAAGCTCTTAAGTTTAATTAGATCCCATTTGTCTATTTTGGCTTTTGTTGCATTGCTTTTGGTGTTTCAGTCATAAAGTCCTTGCCCATTCCTATGTCCTGAATGGTATTGCCTGAGTTTTTATGGTGTTAGGTCTTAAGTTTAAATCTCTAATCCATCTGGAGTAAGGTGTAAGGAAGGGATCTAGTTTCTGCATATGGCTACCCAGTTTTCCCAACATCATTTATTAAACAGGGAATTCTTTCCCCACTGCTTGGTTTTGTAAGGTTTGTCAAAGATCAGAATGTTGTAGATATGTGGCATTACTTCTGAAGCCTCTGTTCTGTTTCATTGATCTACATCTCTGTTTTGGTACCAGTACCATGTTGTTTTGAT
>PVKP010007053.1:49674-79003 GCA_004027715.1 Plecturocebus donacophilus
TTTTTTTTTTTTTTTTTTTTTTTTTTTTTTTTTTTTTTTTTTTTTTTTTTTTTTTTTTTTTTTTTTTTTTTTTTTTTTTTTTTTTTGCTTAGGTTTGTCTTGTCTATGTGGGCTCTTTTTTGATTCCATGTGAAATTTATGATTTGTTTTTTCAATTCTGTAAAGAAAGTCAATGATATATTGATGGGGATAGCATTGAATCTATAAATTACTTTGGGCAGTATGGCCATTTTCATGATATTCATTCTGCCTAACCATGAGCATAAAATGTTTTCCATTTGTTTGTGTTCTGTCTTATTTCCTTGATCAGTGATTTGTAGTTCTCTTTGAAGACTAAGTTGTATTCCTAGGTATTTTATTCTCTTTGTAGCAATTGTGAATGGGAGTTTACTCAGGATATGGCTCTCTATTAGTCTATTATTGCTGTATAGGAATACTTGTGATTTTTGCACATTTATTTAGTATCCTGAGATTTTGCTGAGGTTGTTTATCAGCTTGAGGAAATTTTGAGCTGAGATGATAGGGTCTTCTAAATATACAGTTATGTCATCTGCAAATAGAAAAAAATTGACTTTCTTTTTTTCAAATTGAATGCCCTTTATTTATTTTTCTTGCCTGATTGCCTTGGCCAGAACTTCCAGTACTATTTTGAATAAGAGTAGTGAGAGAGGACATCCTTGCCTTGTGCTGGTTTTCAAAGAGAATGCTTCCAGTTTTTGGCCATTCAGTATGATATTGGCTGTGGGTTTGCCATAAATAGCTCTTATTATTTTGAGATATGTTCCATCAATACCTAGCTTATTGAAAGTTTTTAGCATAAAGTGCTGCTCAATATTTTCAAACGCCTTTTCTGCACCTATTGGGATGATCATGTGGTTTTTATTTTGTCTCTGTTTATGTGATGGAGTATACGTTTATTGATTTGCATATGTTGAACGAGCCTTTTATTCCAGGGATGAAGCCAAGTTGATCATGATGGATGAGCTTTTTGATGTCCTGTTGGATTCAGTTTGTCAGTATTTTATTGAGGATTTTTGCATTGATGTTAATCAGGAACATTGGCCTGAAACTTTTCTTTTTAGTTTGTGTCTGCCAGGTTTTGGTATCAGGATGATATTGGCCTCATAAAATGAGTTTGGATGGATTCCCTCTTTTTCTTTTTTTGAAATTGCTTCAGAAGGAATGTTACCAGCTCCTCTTTGTACCTCTGGTAGAATTCTGCTGTGAAACCATCTGGTCCTGGACCTTTTTTGGTTAGTAGGCTATTAATTGCTGACTCAATTTCAGAACTTGTATTTGGTCTATTCAGGGATTTGACTTCTTCCTGGAGGGTGCAGGTGTCCAGGAATTTATCATTTTCCTCAGGATTTTCTGGTTTATTTGCATAGAGGTGTTTACAGTAATCTCTGATGGGAGTTTGAATTTCTGTGAGATTGGTGGTGATATCCCCTTTATTATTTTTTATTGAATCTATTTGATTTTTCTCTCTTTTATTCTTTAGCAGTCTATCTATTTTGTTGATCTTTTCAAAAGAACAGCTCTGGAATCATTGATTTTTTGAAGGGTTTTTCTTGTCTCTATCTCCTTCAGTTCTACTTTGATCTTAGTTATTTCTTGTCTTCTGCTAGCCTTTGAATTTGTTTGTTTTTGCTCCTCTAGTTCTTTTAATTGTGATGTTAAGGTGTCGATTTTCAATCTTTCCTGCTTCCTCTTGTGGGCATTTGATGCTATAAATTGTCCTTTACACACTGCTTTAAATGTGCCCCCGATATGCTGGTACATTTTGTCTGCCCTGAAGACATTTTTATCATTATCTTGACTACTAACATTTGGCTCCTCTTTAGTTATCCAAATTTCTGCTGCCAGCTTGAATTTCTTCCCAGAAAACATGCTTGTCTCTTTTTTACTGCATGGTCAGGCTGCAAATTCTCCAAACTTTTTATGCTCTGCTTCTTTTTTTAAAATATAAGCTTCAGTTTTAGACCATCTTTTTCTTTATGAATATATGCATACACTTTTAGAAACAGCCAAGTCACTTATGAATGCTTTGCTGTTTAGAAATTTCTTCCACCATGTATCTTAAATTCCACTATCTCAAGTTCAAAGATTGACAGATCTCTCAACCAGGGACAAAATACTGCCAGTCTCTTTGGTAAAGCATAGCAACAGTAACCTTTAATCCAGTTCCTAATAAATTCATCATCTCTATCTGGGACAACTTCAGACTGGACTTCACTGTCCATATAATTAAGAGCATTTTGGTCACAACCATTCTACAAGTCTCTATGAACTTCCAAACATTCCACATTTTCCTGTCTTCTTAACTCTCCAAACTGTTCCATCCTCTGCTCACCACCCGGTTCTAAATTTACTTTCACATTTTGGGGTATCTTTAGAGCAGCAGGACACTGTTTGTGGTAACAAATTTTTGTATAAGTCCATTCTCACACTACTATAAAAACCTACCTGAGACTGGATAATTTATAAAGAAAAGAGCTTTAATTGACTGACAGTTCAGCAGGCATAACAGGAGACATGACTTGGAGGGCCCCGGAAAATTAAATTAGTGGCAAAAGGTGAAGGGGAAGCAAACACCTTTTTTACAAGATGGCAGGAAAGAGAGAGAAAGAGAGAGAGGGGGAGGGAGGGAAGGAGGAGAGAAAGAGAGAGAGAGAGAGAGAGAGAGAGAGAGAGAGAGAGAGAGAAAGCACCACAAACTTTTCAACCATCAGATCTTGTGAGAACTCACTATCAAGAGAATAGCCTGGGGAAATTCATTCCGGTGATCAACCACCTCTCACGAGGTTTCTCCTTCAATATTTGGAATTAGAATTCCACATGAGCTATGGATGGGGATACAGAACAAAACCATATCATGTTTTGTCCAAATTTTCTATTTCTTCCTGATTTAATGTTGGTCGGTTATATCTTTCTAGGAATCAATACGTTTTCTTTAAGTTATTCAGTTTTTATCATACAGTTGTTAATAAAGATCTCCATTGACCTTTTGCATTCCTGTGGCAGTGTTGTTACATCTCTGTTTGCATTTATAATTTTATTTGGGTCTTCTCTTTTCTTTCCTTGGTTAGTTTAGCTCATGGTTTATCAGTTGTGCTTATGTTTTGGAATAATTGACTTTTTGTTTCATTGATCCTTTGTATTTTTTTAGACTATTTCTTTTAATATAATAATTTTGAGTTTGGTATGTGCTTGACTTTCTAATTTATTGAAATACATTGTTAAATTGTTTATTTGAATTTTTATGTAGGTGTTTACTTCTATAATCTTTTCTCTTAGCACTGTTTTTGCCGTATCTCACAGGTTTCCACATGTTGTGTTTCTATCTCCATTTGTTTCAACATTTTTTCCTTTATTTCCACATTAGTTTATTTATTGATCTAATATTCACTCAAGAACATGTTATTTAATTTTCACATATTTGTACAGTTTCCAGAGTTTCTATTCTATTGATTTCTAGTTTTATTTCATCATGGTTTGGGAAAATACTTGATATGATTTTGTTTATTTTAGAATTCACTGAGGTTTATTTTTGGTCCTAACCTATAGTCTTTCCTAACATATAGGATGTTCTATATGCTGATGAGAAGAATATGTATTCTTCTGTTACTGGAGAAAATGTTCTGTAAATGTCTGTTATGTCCATGTGATCTAAGATCCCTTTCAAATCTAATGTTTCTTTTTTATTGTTCCTCTAGATTATCTGTCTATACTGAGAATTACCTATTGAAGTCTTGCTATTACAGTGTTAAAGTCTGTCTCTCTCTCTTTAGATCTAATAACATTTGCTTTATGAATATAAGTGCTCAATTATTGAATGCATGTTTCTTTACTATTGCTATATATAGCTATTCCTGTTAGTTTTTGGTTTCCATTTTGGTAAAATGTCTTCTTCTACCTTTTTACTCTTGGTTTATGTGTCTTTACTGGTAAAGTGTATTTCTTGTATGCAGCGTTTAATTGGATCATTTCTTTGTCCATTCATCCATATATATATATATATATACACACATATTTTTTTTTTCTTTTGAGATGGAGTGTCACTCTGTTGCCCAGGCTGTAGTGCAGTGATGTGATCTGGGTTCACTGCAGCCTTCACGTTCTGGGCTCAAGCAATTCTCCTACCTCAGGCTCCTGAATAGCTGGGATTACAGGTACCCACCACTACACCTAGCTAAATTTTGTATTTCTAGTAGAGACAGGGCTTCACCATATTGACCAGTCTAGTCTCGAACTCTCAACCTCAAGTTGTCCACCCACCTCAGCCTCCCAAAGTGCGGTAATTACAGCTGTGAGCCACCGCACCCAGTCAGTTTATAAGTGGAGAATTTAATTCTTTACATTCAAAATTATTAATTCGTGAGGATTTTTTCTTGTCATATTACTTATGGTTTTTTTGCTTGCTTTGTACATTTTTTATTCCTTTTTATGTCACTTATTATTTGTTATTGTGGTTTGATGGTTTTATATAGTGGTACCAGTTGTGTCTGTTCTCTTCTTCATTGGTATGTTTGTGTCACCAGTGAATTCAGATTTCCATGTGTTATCATGATAATAACTGTTGTACTTTCACTTTCAGATTTAGGACTTCCTTGACCATTTACTGTAGGACTGATCTAGTAATGAATTTTCTCATCATTTGCTTGTCTGGGAAAACATTTATTTCTCCTTCATTTAGGATGAACAATTTTGCTAGATGTAGCATCCTTGGGTGAAAATTTTGTTTGATTTTTTTCTTATCACTTTGAATATATCATGCTATTCACTCCTAGCCTATATGGTTTCTGCTGAGAAATCCACTGTTAGTCTGATGGAAATTATTTTATAGGTGACACATTTTTCTTGCCTTGTTAAGGATTCTATCTTGTTTTTAACTTTAGACAGTTTGACTATAGTATGCTGTAGAGAAGACCATTTTGCATTGTATCTGTTTTGGGTTCACTAACCCTCCTGTATCTGGATTTCTAAATCTCTTGCTAGACTTCAAAATATTTTGTCTATTGTTTTGTTAAATAGGCTTTCAAATACCTTTTTTCTCCCCTCACTTTTTTGCATACCAATAAACTGTGTAATTGGTCATGTTGTGATGTCCCATATATCGCAGAAGCTTTAATTATTCTTTTTTATTAAAAAAATTATTTTGATCTGACTGGGTTATTTCACAGGAACTGTCCTCAAGTTGTGAGATGTTTTCTTCTTCTTTATCTAGGTTTATTGTTGAAGTTTTAGAATAAATTTTATATTTTATTCAATGAATTCTTCAGTTCCCAAATTTTCATTTGTGTTTTTAAATGATATTTATCTCTTTGGCAAATTTTCCTCTAATATTCTGAATTGTCTTTCTGATTTGATTGTATCATTTCTTTTTTTTTTTTTTTTTTTTTTTTTTTTTTTTTTTTTTTTTTTTTTTTTTTTTTTTTTTTTTTTTTTTTTTTTTTTTTTTTTTTTTTTTTTTTTTTTTTTTTTTTTTTTTTTTTTTTTTTTTTTTTTTTTTTTTTTTTTTTTTTTTTTTTTTTTTTTTTTTTTTTTTGGATTTCTCTGTATCTCACTGAATTTCTTTACCACAAAAATTTTCCAGGATTTCTTAATTTTTTATTGGGTTCTGTTGCTGGAGAATTGTATTCCTTAGGAAGTGTTATTTTTTGTCTGTCACATTTTCTATTTTTTTTTATTGATTTCTACACAATTTTTGTGATAGTCACTTCTCCCAATTTTTGAATTTGCTTTCATAATTGAATTTTTTTTTCCCTGAATATGTAGCAATGGTTTTGGTTGGGTAGGGTTCTTTAGCTTTTATTCTGGGTGTGTGCAAACTTTCTACAATTTATTTGCCTCTAAACAGTATCAGTGGTATCTGTAATTTCTTAAGCGGCTTAGGGTGTAGTTATCAATAAATGTGGTAGTAATGTTTTATTGGTAATATGGATCCTAGGTGGGCCAATCTTCAGGCTCCAATGGTGATAGCAGAGGGTTAAGCATCTTTGTTCTTGAGCCCCAAAATGGCATATACTGGCATTTTTTTAAGTGGATTTAGGTGAGAAAATTCCTAGGTCTCCAGGGGTCTTGCTTGAGTGCCAGTAGTGGCAGCTGTGTTCTGTGCAGGTAGGTGGGTTCTCAGGCTTCTGGGCAATTGTAGCATGAACAATGGGAGTAGCAGAGGCAGGATGATACTCTGGGTCCCAAGCAGTGCATAGTTACGTTCATGATGACTTTGTTGGGCTGGGAAGACTGGTCTCCAGGCTCCTAGGTGACTGGTGTGCATTGTTGCTGTTGATATGTTGCTGGCAGGTTGGGTATGTCTGTCTTCAGTTTCTCAAGGGGAGTACACAAAAGCCAGAGGTAGTGAAATAGGCAGAGAAATACCCAGGTTCTCAACCATGCTCAGGTACTGAGGTAGTGGTGTTAGGCTTAGCAGTTCTGACCTCAGGATACTAGTGGTCTGCAGGGGCATAGGTCGTCATATGTAGAGCTCATGGTGATCAGTAGTAGTGGGTGTGGATAAAATGACTTCAGGATTCATGCTAAAAGACAGTGATTTTACTGTTGGTGTCTGTGTGGTTGCTATCAACAATCCCCTGCAGGCACATCTCAGGATCTGGGGAGTGCACACTTTCTCTGCAAGCAGCAGTAGCCACAGTGGTATGTGTGACGATCCTGTATTCAAAACATACTAGAGTAGAGGACCCTTCCTCTGGCATGGGTATGATTGGCACTCAGAGCCCCAAACAAGATGTTTTCAGGATCTTTGTAGCACTTGCCTCTGTTTCTAGCTGCACGATGACTGCATGGTTGTTCAGAGTGACAAAGGAAATACTGCCTTCTGTGTTGATGCCTAAAAACAGAGACGATGCTTCCAGGGAGGTTGTTACCATTCACAGTCCTGGACATGCAGCAGTCAGGTATGTAGCATGAGTGACAGCACTGCACAGGAGGGTAAGGACCTCATCTTCTACACACGAGTGGGAGTGCAGTCGCCACTCACAGCTCCAGACAGGCAGCCTTTTGAGTCACTCACCCCAGTTTCCAGTGGCAGCAACAGTGCTGCTATGGCTGTGGCAGTGTGAAGAGCAGGGAAGGAGTCTTTCTCTTTCCATGTAAGCCCAAGAACAGAAGCTGTTATGTCAGTGATGTTTGGGTTGCTGATCCCAGGCTCAGCCAGTCATCTCTCAAGCTTGCTTGCCTAGGTTCCCTAAGGCAGCAACTGCTGCAGCCATATGCAAAAAGGGGAAGGTATTCCATTCATTTTTTCAAGCCTGGGCACAGAATTGTGACATTTCTGGGAGCAGGGTTGCTTCTGAAAAGCACAGGCTCGCTTCTGAAAAGCACAGGCTCTGGTTTCCTTTGTTCCATTGGCCACCGCCTTGCTGCACTGCACTGTCTGTTCCATGGGTATTAGTATTTTCAGTGTGGTAGAGTACTCCACACTCTGCAGCACTTTTGGGTCCAGTCAGGGCTGTTCTGACCTGTAACCCTCCAGGTTCACACTAGGTACTGTCAGTGGGAGCTCTTGAAATGTGGAAATGAAGAAGCTGTGGTTTCCAGGAAAGGATGCAGTGCCATGATGACGTGCTCTTACAATGGAACAATGTTGCAGCCACTTATGTCTCAAAGGGATTGTGCAAGCTATAGTGTATTCCTTGGCTGGTGCAATTTCCTTGTGGAGGCTTCAGATAACTACCCACGGTAGTGTTTGTGTGAGTAGAACTCTCTCATGGTTAGAGTTACAGCAGTCCATGGTCAGAATATGGATCACTGAAGGTCTCTCACTTCCCCTTTTCCCACAATAGGGTGTCCCTTAAGGCTCCTAGTTGGTCTTAGACAAGCTGGTCACTCACTTTCTTCTCCTTCTGTGCCTCAGGTGTTTCCTCCGGTTTCTCTTTTGTACTGCAATGTTCTATCTTAGATTTTCTGTTCAAGATGTAGTTATATACTCAGAATTTTGATTCTTCTTTCTGGAAAGGGCAAGTGTCAAATGTCTCTAGTCTGCATATTAAACCTATCTCCTCAGTTTATGCTCTTTGTAAAAAAAATTTTCATTAAAGTATGACTGACAAATAATTTTTAATATATTTATGGTGTGCGTTGTAAAGTTTTGATATATGTATACATTGTGATATGATTTGATAGACAAATTAACATATCCATTAACTCATTTACTTATCATTTTTTTGGGGTGAGATCATTTAAAATCTAACTTCTTAGCAATTTTCAAGCATGCAATATAATCTTATTTATTGTAATCACCATACTGTATATTAGATCTCCAGAACATATTAATCCTGTCTAACTAAAACTTTGTATCTTTTAACCAATATCTCTAAATTCCACAGAGACTGGGTGGGGCAGTAATACAGTCCTCAACCTCTAGCAACCACCACTATTCTTTCTGCTTTTATGAATCTGACTTTCTTGATTCCACATATAAGTGAGATAATGTATGTATCTTTATTTATCTGTCTGTCTTATTTGGTTAGTATAATGTCCTCCAGGATCATCCATGTTGTGGCAAATTGTAGGAGCTTCTTTTTTCTAGAGGCTTAATATTACATATATATAATGCATACCATATTACATATATGTAGTATTTTATATATACACACACAAATATATATGTATGTCTATATATATACACACCATATTATCACATTTTCTTTATCTTGGCTATTATAAATAATGTTGCAATAAATATGGGTGTGAAGTTATCTTTGGAGCATATTAATTTAATTTCCTTTGTACATATACCCAGAAGTGGGATTGCTGGATCATATGGTAGTTGCTTTTTCATTTTTGAGGGGGCTTCACACTGTTTTCAACTAATAGTGTTTCCAATCAACAGTTTACAAGGGTTCTAGTTTTTCCATGTCCTCAACACTTATCTTTTGTCCTTTTGACATTCTAATGGGTGTTAGGTGTTATCTCATTGTGGTTTTAATTTGTATTTCTTTGATGAATAATGTATTTGAGCATTTTATAATATTCCTGTTGGCCATTCTTTATGTCTTTTTTGAGAAATGTCTATTTAGTTGTGTATTAGGGTTCTCTGTAAGGGGAGAACTAATAGGATATATGTGGTGGGTGTGTGTGTGTGTTTGTGTGTGTGTGTAAAAGAAGATTTATTAGAGTTGAATTGACTCACCTGACTACAAAGGTAAAGTCCCACAACTGGCCATCTGCAAGCTGAAGAATCAGGAACGCTATTAGTGTGATTCCTGGAGCGGCCAGTAAGGTGGCTTCCAAAGAAGCTGCTAAAGGAGCTCAGCCCAAATCTGAAATCTTCCAAACCAGGGAAATGAAAAATGTAGTCCCAAGTCTGAGGTTACAGGTCTGAGAGGCCTATGGGAGGCAACTATTGCAAGTTTCAGAGTCTGAAAGCTGAAGAACCTGGACTTTGATATTCAAAGACAGAAGGAGAAAAAGGCATCCTGCTCCAGAAGGGAGAGAAAGGTAAAACAAAATTGAAGTGAGCATCCCTCTTTTTCCATCCACCTTATTGTGCTCGGGCTCCCAGCTGATTTGCTGGTGCCCACTCACACTGAAGGAAAGTTTTATATTCAGTCCACTAATTCCAGAGTCAGTCTTCCTGTAAACACCCTCTCAGTCACAACCAGAAACAATGCTTACCAGCCATCTGAGAATTTCTCAAACGAATCTACCTGACAGCTGATATTAGCTATCACAAGCTCTTTTACCTATTTACATATCGGATTTTTTTTCAGTTGAGTTGTTTGAGTTCCATATATTTTAGATCTATATTGATTCCTTGCCCAATGAGCATTTTGCTAATGTTTTCTCCCATTCCATGGTTGTCTCTTGATTTTGTTGATTGTTTCTTTTGCTGTGCCAACAAATTTGTTTGATGCAGTCTCATTCATCTATTTTTGATCTCATCAAAAATTTTGGAGGTCATATCCAAAAATTTCCTTGTTTTTGCTTTCCTCAGATCCAGAATTTCTGTGTTTCTATTTTATACAGTAGTCTCCCCTATATCAAAAGATATATTTCAACACTCACAGTGAATGCCTGAAACCACAGCTAATACAAATACCTATAGATATTGTTTATTCTTATGCATCCATACCTATGATAAAGTTGAATTTGTAAATTAGCCACAGTAAGAGACAGTGACAGAAACCAATAATAAAATAGAATAATCATAACAATATGCCAGCATCATTATGCTTGTTATTTTGAGTCATTATTAAATAAAATAAAGGTTACTTGAAAACAAGTACTGACATACTGCAACTGTCAATCTGATAACTGAGAGGGCTACTAAGTGACTAATAGGAAGGTAGCATTGATAGCAGAAATATGCTGCACAAAAGAATGATTCATGTCCAAGGTGGGACAGAGCAAGATAGCATGAGGTTTCATCATGCTAAGCAGAATGCAACACAATTTAAAACTTATGAATTGTTTATTTCGGGAATCTTCCATTTAATATTTTTGGACCATGGTTGAATTCAAGTAACTGAACATATGGAAAGAAAAATCACAAATAAGCAGAGACTACTGTCATTTCAATCTTTTAATTTAATTTTTCATTTGTTCACTATTATTTTTCTGATTTTGTTTATCTTTCTTTCTGTTCTCTTGCAGTTCACTGAGCTTCTTCATGAAGATTATATTGAACTCTTTTTCAGGCAGTCAGTAAATCCTCATTTCTTCAGGGTTGGTTACTGTTGCTTTATTTTCTTCCTTTGGTGGTGTCATGTTTCTCTGATTGTTCGTCATTCCCTTGATCATGCATTTGTAGCTACAAATTTGAAGAAGTATACACCTATCCCAGTCTTTGCAGACTGTTTTTAACAGGGAAAAATCCTTCATCAATAATCTAGTCCAGAGATTCTGGGCCAGTTGTCTGGTGGGGTCCAGGTATAGTGCTTCTATTCAAGTACTTAAGCAGGCTGACCTGATGCCTGAGTCAGCAGGTGGGTAGAGCTGACATCTGATTCTAAAGGGGATGACCTGGGGCTTGGGCCTCCTGCATAGACCTGAATCCTGGGCTTATGGTGCAGGATTAGCACTGGAGTCCACCAAAGTGGACTTGTCCATTGGATGTGTAGGGAGAAGCTTGAAGCACGTCTTTGGTATCCATCCTGAAGCCTGGTTCCATGGGGTCAGGCCTGGTTCAGGGATGGTCCTAGTCCCTGAGTCCACAGAGATTGGCCTGAAGCCTAATTCCCTGAGAGCTGACTGGGAACTAGGGCAGAATTGTAGCCTGATTTTATGGGGTCCAATCTGAATTTAGGCTATGCAAATGATACACTAGAATATAGGTTTTTGAGGGTTGGCCTATATCCTGATGCTAAGGGGTCATTCTGGTGCTGAGGTAGGCCTGAAGAATGGCTTTGATGGGTCTAACATTGGCCTAATGTGTACTAGGATGACCCGGGACCCTGGGTTGCAGAAGCACAGGATCTCATGGGCTGGTCTGGCGCTGGGTCCAGCCTGTAGGCTATGTCTGCACAAGCTGGCCTGTAGGCTGAGTCTGTGAGTATTAGCCTGGTGGCTGAGTCTGTGGTAACCAGTTGGGAGGTGAGGTCATTGGGTGCTGTTCTGTCACTGGGATAAGCCTAGAACCTGGGTCCATAAGTGCTGGTCTGGAGCCTGAGAATGCAGAGGCTGGCTTGATGCTGTGAGTGGGCCTGTGGCCTAAGGCTTCAGGAGTCAGCTTTCTGGCACTGGGATGGGCCTAAATCCTTTATGCTTGGAGTCACCAAGGCCAGTATCGGAGCCTGGTACTGTGGGGGCCAGCTTGAAGCTGATGTCCACAGGTGTAAACCTAGCCCTGAGGTGGGCCTCAAAGCACTTAGTTTTAATGCATACATTGCTGATTAAAACATTTCGAAAAATATAAAATAAAGCAATACATGTAAAGATTCTAAAATCTAAATACAAATTACCACCACTTTAAAAGCATGGGAAAAGCACAGAAGACCAGAGGCCAAAGCCTAATAGGAGATGTATACATTCTTCTATCCATTCATCCATCCATCCTCCCATCCATCTGCCCATTTGTTTCTGTATTGGGCATGTATTGTGTGCCTGGCTCTATTCTATCCACTATGGGGCCTACAAAAACAAACAAATCTGAATCATGTTTTTTGAAAAGTTGATTCCCAGGAAATTAAAGCGACTCCATGGTTTCTTAGGTGGCTCGATTCATAATTTTAAACCATCATAGAATCCGTTAGTTAACCATATAATATGCTTATAGGAATACAAAGATTTACATAATAGAAGAATGTAGTCCTTGTCCTTCAGTAGCACAAATGATGTTAATATCCGTTTACTGAAACATAAAGCAAATGTGGATCAAATACACTGGTACTTTATTTTCCAAAATGAACAACTGAAATATGTCAAAGGGATTTTTACATGTGCATAAGGCATGTAATGAGGAATCGCAAGATGGCTTGAGTTATAGAAACTAACCAACAGTTCCTTCCATGTAACAGATACCACATTCTGAACTTCTGGAATATTCATATTAATTGAGTGATTGTTTATAAATAGTCTAAAATATTTCCCTTTCCAAGAAGCACTTGTGTTCTACATCCTTATGTAAAGGAAATAATCCGTAATAAGCCCTGTGCATTGATGTTTTTGACTCTCATGTAATTTGACCTATGTCACCTCTGTTGGGACCAATGTTATGACTGTTTTCTCTCTCATAATTACTGAGATCTGGAGTTTAGGTTCAGGTTGTGACTTTGTAGAAATTAGAACTGGATGCTAACTGACGCATGTAATCAAACTTGTAACTTTGTCCTCATTAGTACTATAACTGAGATAATCAACCCAGACAAATGGCTATGCCACTTAATTGTAAACAAACTAGGTACCTTTCTGAATCTCATGGGTAATTCCACAGAGATAGTCATAACATTAAATAGTTCTAAGCATTTAAATATTTTTTGTAAAAGTAATTTTTTGGTTTCACCATTGCAAATACTAATGTCTAGAAGTAGGTTTTGAGAGTTTTTTTGTGGCCCAGCTCTGGGATCTGGTGGGCCCTAGATCTACATACATCCTCATCTATAACATCATTTATTCCAGAGTTTTTTAAAGAGCTGAACTGTTTGTTCTCTATTATTATGTAGAAAGCTACCAAATGAGGTCTCAGGAATAATACAATAGGTGAAATTAAGGAACAGCATTTCAGTTTATAATATTTACAAACACTTTTTTGCTAAAATATGAAATAAATAAATTTTTTATCAGATTAATATAGTTGAAAATATAGATCTTCAAATAAAAGAGTTTTGTCTCTGGTCATTCATAGACAAAAATGTTATTTTGCCTACATGTTACCACATCTTTGCATATTGCTTTTCTCTGTGTCTCTTTTTTCTGTGTCTCTCTGTCTCTGTCTCTCTATCTCGCTCTCCTTTACCCCCTTTTCTCCCTGTCCCTCTTTCTCTCTCTTCCTCTTTCATTCCCTCCCCATTTCCCCAATCTCTGTCAAACATACACACATGTAAGGCATCATAAGCAGAATGTTTAAAAAATAAATAATACTAAACAAGTAACTAATTCTCTGCCTAGAGGGTTTTATTTATTTATTTTTTTTCCAGAGAAATAGATGTTTCAACTCAAGCAAACAGCCCAGAGAAATCAACAGTGTGTAATTCTATTAAACTGAAATTCACCCCAGGGAAGTTGATTTGTCAATACTCCATTAAGAAATGACCAAAAAAGGGTTCTGATGTGGTTGATTGCTACAGTTGTTTCTAAACACAGGATACTGTGTGTAACACAATGTTTCTGGAGGTTAATTATAAAAGTCAAAATGAATGATGCTGAAATATATTTTGGTTTGGTGCTGATACTTCTTAAAGCTCAGTATCTAATTTCAACCTCTCCTGTGGGCCTCAGTCCTGAATTTTTAATTAAGTTCAAAAGTGTTTCCACCTTCCTCCTATATTTTCCTAGTTTTTTGTATGATTCCTCCGTTGTTCTGTCATCCAAGTTTAATATCAGCCATCATTCAGCTACAAAAGCCCTATGGATTCAAACTCCACTGAATGCTGAAAGGTATTCTTTTCATTTCCATTGTTTATCCACTTATCCAGACCCTTATTACCTATCATATCCATAGTTAAAATTGTCTTCTAAGTGGCCTCCGGGTCTCCATCTCCCTCTACTCCAATCTATACTATAATTCACTACCAAATCAGTCTCACCAGATAATTAATCTAAACATGTTTACCCTCTTCTCAACTAAAATTCTTCTGTGATTTTTCATGTTTACCAAATAAGGAACTTAGTTTTTATCACAGCATTCAAAATGCTGTATAGCACAAATCAACTCTTCTTTTTCAGTTTTATTTCCCACAACTCTCCTTTATATTTTCCCTACTCCAACAAACTGGACTGCTTGTTATTTCCTGAACTCCCTCCATACCAGCATTATCTTTTCCTAATTGAAAATCCTATTCACCATTCATGAGCTCTAAATCCTCCCAACTATCTAAAGTTCTTATAAAATGCCACTTTGTTCCTGTTACTCTTCTATATTCAGGATTAATTTGTCTTGCAGCTGAATTCACAGAACTTTTAACATTTTTGTTTTGTTTTGTTTACTGCTCACATGGACATATTACTTTTGCCATTCTTTTAGTTACCTGCATATTTATCTTCTTTTATTCTTTTAATAAAACGTAAACTTCTTGAAAGAAGCATACTGGATCTTCACATATATGGGTACATTTCAGAACAGAAACTGAAGTGTTATTATTTTTAAAAATAACATTTTAATTTCCATGAAATAAAGGCTTCTTGAATCATTTATGTTATAGTGGTTATTTCATGCATTTGTAAGGCAATTGAAATGTCTCTGCCTCTCTGTATTGATATCTGTTGAAAAAGATTCCTTAGTTAGAACATAATAATGGATTGGACACTCATCAAATTACTAAAAGTTTACTTTGCTTCTATTTTATGTTTTTCTTCTACTTTAAAACAATGCTCTTGTGTTTTCTTTTTCTCTTTTTTGGTTAGTTTTCTGTAAAACAATTATTCAATAATGAAGATAATATAAATAGCAAAAGTAAATACAGATACCAAATTCCCTTTTATTTATAATAAAGAATATGAGATTTTTGTTACATTAGAAAGTTGAGTGAAGAATATTAAACTTTATTTTCTGCCATCAATTTATATACTACTCCATTTCCCGCAGAAAGCATAGAGTGTTCTGATAATATATCAATTTTAACATCATGAATCATTTCAATAATAAGGAAATATGACTTTTTTTACTTTCCACACAAGATCAAACTTTTATTTATGTAGCCCCCTATCTACTGGGCACTTCATAATATGTTTATAGTTATGCTTATATTTCAATGAAAGTAAAATATCTCACCTTACATTTTAAAATTTGCAGTCATTTTCTGCGTTTTATACAGTGAGATTTAACTAAGTCCTCTCCACTTTTCATGTGCCTAATCTTCAGGATCTATTTACATTTTACTGCAATGGGAAAATACAACAACAATTCACCCAGACGTAAAAGGCCCAAGCCACATTGTCAAACAGAATGTTTGACTTAAATTTTAAGGAAAAGGAAGAAAGAAATGAAGACAGAAGAAAAATGGGGAGAGTGGGAAATATGACTTTCTCTTAACACAAGCAGAAATCTACAAGTTAATACTTTTACAAAATAAAATTGTGTAAGTATTCGTCTATCCAAAGTACAGTCTTATTGTACATTTAAATCCCTCTGAAACCCAGAGCACTGTGTGTTTATAATAGAAAAGCAGACAGACTTGCCCTTCACTGGAGGGCATGTCATATAAGTCCTCGCTTTCTCTGCAAAAACATCAGGCTGGCAGTAGTGACAGATGAACAGCTTACCATTAATTTCCCCTCTTTCATGCTTTCAATCCAAATGGTGCATATTCTCCACGGGGAGGCATCAAGGTCTCTGCCTTTATTTCTCTGTACACCCACACTGACTTATAAATTAAGTGCAGATAAGAGGAGAGGGCAAATATCAATCTTAGTTTTTTTTTTTTTTCCTAGCCTATGCCCACTGGCACACTACTGAGCTTTGACTAAAAGATTCTTCACATTGTCCTGTGAGTCACAGGCTAGAAAGTTCTCAGTGAGGACAAAACAACAAAGGAAAACTGAGAGGGAGAATGTCTCTGTCTTGGCTTATAATACAGAAACTTGGCACTGCAGTATTTTTTAAATGGGTTACCAAAAATATGCATGTAAGATGTTGTGACCACTAAGGACAGAAAAATCTGGAATATAGAGTCATCTGCATTGTCTTAGCATGGCTAGGAAAGCAGCAATCTTTAATTAATTTCTTTAGTCTTATTGTCCCCCTTTATAGTAAGAGACTCGTCTCTTCATAAAACTTGAAGGAGTATCCACAATAAAGTCCTTTGCTATGACTGGTCTGCTTTTTTTGAATCACTGTGTTTTACAACAGCTTTATGACTAAAATAGTTCATACAGTACATTTTAAGTTAAGGATGTGACATACTGAGGTTTTAGTACATGACTGTTATTACTTTGTATATATTTTACAAATTCTGCATGGTACCTTGTACATGATAAATGCTTAATAGATATTGTATTTTTCATAATCTGTGGTACTGGATTTATTTTTAGTCATAAAGGTCATTTTATGCTAATATTTATGATGGTTGGAGATGTCTGATTTTTAAAAATATTCTGTTGAAGAAATTATACCCTGCTGCCTTTAAAAAATATTCACAGCTTTGCTAGTATATTAAAAAGAGGGAATGTTGAGAGACAAAAGAGCATTACATAATTATTTTGACTTTTAACAAATCAATCTTGAAATTAAAGTGAATCCAAAACTACTAAATGACACGCAATTATTTTAAGCTCAAAGAAATCGATATTATGATCACTGAAAAATTATAATTTTTTAGCTAAGCTTAAAGTGTTAATACTGTTAAATTATGGGAAATGTTGATGTTCTGGGCTTCCTGCTGGCCTTTTGCAGGTGACATATCTAAGGATCAGAGCTATTCCATTTTGTATTCCCGTTTCTTCTTTAAGGCTGCAGGACTCAACTATAAATTACAACTGATGACAAAAGTGGAAGCTAACAGTGGCAAAATTAGGCCCAAAGGCAAAATAATTATATATACAGCCTTCAGCAGTGAGGGAGAGAGCCATCAATCAGCCCCCAATTATTCACTAGTTAATCAGCTCTGCCCTTCCTTTATTGAAGGGTTACAGTGTAATTAAGTTGGCAGCATCCTTTTAATTCATCAAACATACAACACATGGCGGTGTTTGCTGCATTGAGGGACAGCACCTTTGTGTGTTTGACCCCTAGCACTGCTGCTGTAGATGAGGAAAACTTCAGATGTAAGAGAGAATATGTATGCAGCTGCACGGCAGTGGGGTGTTGGTGTTTTCATATACAGCCCTAAGCTTAAAACAACTAAGATTTATGCTATGTAAAGGATGAAACAGATAGGGATATGAAAGAAGAAAAAGAACATCAATAATATTGTTTGGGTCACATTGTCTCAGAAGAATTGAAGGAACAATATATAAGCTGTTTTTCTTCAGCTAGGAGGGAACGGGTTTTTTTTTTTTTTTTTTTTTTTTCTCTATTTTATAGGGAATTGGTAACAGCAACAATCTGGATCAATCAGAAGGAAAAAAAATGTTTCTTCTCTTTAGATGCTTAAATTAGTATTTAAGATGTCTTTTCTTTACTAGATAACTTCCCTATACCTGGTTCAACACTGGCTTCAAAGGTGCACTTTTTGGTCCTTCTTAGCCAAAAGTCTAATAACTTTGGCCAATAAAAGTTTTTTTGTGGAATAAAAGAATCAGAAAATAACAAAATATAATGGCCCTCAAAAAATATTAGTGTTTTTGTAGTGCTAATATTTCCTTAAATGTAGAAGTACAGTACAACCCTGTTTAAATCTAACATTGTCTTTTTTTTTTTTTTTTTTGGATTTAAACATACTGTGGGTAATATCTTATTCTCTAAATCTAACAGCTCTTAGCAGGGAAAGCCTGAGAGAATATGGTGAGGCTATAAGGCAGGTGGTGTTCCTGCCTCCCTGTAGCAGGGCTATAAAGGAGTCCCACTGTTTTGCTCTTTCTCATTTTAGTTGCTATAAAATAGCAATTGACATTTGTTCTCTCATAAAGTAACTTGGTGAATGAATTAAATTTTACAAAATGTATAAACTCTTCAGCTTTCTTTTCTCTTGGGACTGTAGGGTACAACAGTATCTCTTCTGACGTCTCAGACAAGGAGAGACTTTTATATTTTGAATGCCCCTGAAAGAAGAAAAACAAAGTCCTCCTTTATTCACTTCTGATTGAACATGTTCTGATTGAATACGTTTGACAGCCCAATTATTTAAGAACATAGATGAAACTGCCTGTAAATTCTGCACATTGGATATAATAATCATAACATTTATATAACATTAACAATCCCTATTCTAAGCACTTTCACATTTATTAACTCATTTAATCCACAGATAATTCTATAGCACAGCCATAATTACTTTCCTTTTACATGTGAGGTAACCAAGTCAAAGAGAAGTTAAACAACTCATCCGAGGTCACATAGTTAGTGGTTGGGAAAATAAGGGTATAAGACCAGGCATTAGGCCCCATAATCACTTTTAACAGCTACATTGTTAAGCACTGTGATCTAATGATTTAATACAAATATTTCTTCTTTTTATTCTATGATTAAAAATAATGTTGGGAGTTTCTTTCATTTTAATGTTAAAATAATCCTAACGTTTGTGGTTTCATTCTTCATAATAAAATTTAACAGATTGTCACTTGTATTTGACACTCAGTGACATTTTAAAAGAGTAGTAGTTACAGAGATAAGGGATAATAAAAATCATGTGTACTGTTTTGGACTAATCAGCTAAGCCTATGAGTAATGTTTACAAACTCTATCTCTTCATTGACCAAATGAAGAATGAACTTCTCTGTACTGTACTGTCCTAGTATAATAGAAGGTAAATTCATGTATTTTAAAATGTTTAATTACTTTACTTGTATACAACATATAAAATTGTTATCAGTTTGGAAGATTTCTTGAATTATTTTCCTGCGCTAAGAAAATATGATTATCTTGGTCAGTTAGCATATAATTATATATTTTTAGTAATAACATTTTTCTTATCTGGAACTAGTCTTTTTATTTATCCAATAAACTGTCTTAACTTTTTTTTTTTTTTTTTTTTTTTGAGAAAGAGTCTCACTCAATCACCCAGGCTGGAGTGCAGTGGTAGAGTCTCAGCTCACTGCAACCTCGACCTCCCAGCCCAAGAAATTTTCTTGCCTCGGTCTACCGAGTAGCTGGGATTACAGGTGCCCACCATCATGCCTGGCTAATTTTTGTATTTTTAGTAGAGACGGGATTTCACCATGTTGACCAAGTTGGTCTTGAACTCCTGATCTCAGATAATCCACCCGTCTTGTCCTCCCAAAGTGTTGGGATTACAGGCATGAACTACCACGCCCCGCCAACTTTCTTAGCTTTTGAACGTCTCTTTCTGTGCAGTTTTCTTAATGTAACTCAAGCAGAATGAAGCATTCAAATAATGGTTTTGTGGATTTTAAAGTGTTTCTTGGGATGAGTGGATTATCCCAGGTTACTGTAAATTGCAACTAATGGGACACAAAGCTAGTGCTGAAAAATATGTCTTTCATGCATCATTTTGCACATACTGTTTAATCTCATAGAACACTTATTCTTTCAAGTTGTCATTCTCTTCTTCAATTTTGTTGTTCTTAATTGACCCTTACTTTTTTTAAAATAAATAAATACCATGTACTTGAAGTCCTCTAGGTTGCCTTTGATTTAGTTTTTATTTTCTTTAATTTATCATATCTAGATACCTAATTAGTAAACATACATAAACAGTCTTCTATGTATAAGGTTTTCTTCTAAGCATCAGGAAATAATAAAGGCCATATACATTTTGATTTTTGACTTCTTGACTTCCCTTCATAATTTAATTAGACAGATAAGTGGTATAGAAGTTCTTCGAGAATGCTGATCATTCCTTATATTTTGCTCAGTATTTTTTAGCTACGTTATGTCTTCAATAAGGACTAATACCTTCTACATTGCTGGTGGAAATATAAAATGGTGCACTGCAGTGGAAAACAGTTTAACAGTTCATCAAGAAGTTAATCATTGCCGTATGATCCAGCAATTTCATTTCTAAGTATATACACAAGAACTAAAAAAAAGTGATCAAATACAAACATGTAGATGAATATTCATAGGAGTACTATTCACAGTAACCAAAAAGTGGAAACAATGCAAATGCTTATCAGCAGATAAATAGTAAATAAAATGTGGTATATCCATACAGTGGAGTATTATTTAACCATAAAAATGAATGAAGTATGGTCCATGCTACAACATAGATGAACCTTGAGAAAATTATACTAAGAGAAAGGAGCCACACACAAAAGACCACATATTTTACTATTTTCTTTAAATAAAATATTCAGAACGGGTAAATCCAAATAAATAAAAAGTAGATTAGTGGTTTGGGGGACTGGTGGAAGGGAGACCAGGACGTGACTGCCTAATGGAATGAGAATTTTTTTGGTGGGTGATTATAATATTTAAATTAAATAGTGGTGGCACTTATACAACATTGTGAATTTACATAATGCCACTAAATTGTACACTTTAAATAATAAAAATGATAAACTTTATGTCATGTGTATTTTAATCCCAATAAGAAATTTAAAAATACAAATAATTGCTGATAGCTACATGAGGCAGCATAAACACCTTCTGGATCCAGATAGTTTAAAGAAAAATGAGAACTCCAGTAGGCTATATTCCAGCAAAGGTTTTAGACATAAATGTTTTTAGGAGCAAGCTGGTAACAAGCATGCAATAGAAAATGGTGGGGACTTTTTGAAAACTTACTAAAAATTTTTTCAAATTTTATTGCTAAAAGTTCTGCTGGACTTTTATCATGAATGAGTGCTAGATTTGGTCATTTTGTCTCATCAATTGATATGGCCATATGACGTTTTCTTCTTAAGCCCCTGGATATGCTGCATTAAATTGATTGATTTTCAAATATTGAACTAGCCTTGAATAACTGAACCAAATCCTACTTGGCCATGGTGTATAATTTATTTCATGCATGATTGCATTTAATTTCCTGATATTTTGTTAATAATTCTAGTAAAAATCTATCTTAGCAATATTTTTGTACCGTACTTGTCTCATTGTCATATAAGTGTAATACTAGATTCTTAATTGGAAACTATTCCTTTGTTTTCTATTGTCTGCAAGTATTTGTGTAAAATTCTTGTCAATTTTTTCTGAAATATGCTGTAGAATTCTCCAATGAAACCATCAGGGCCTGGAGATTTCATTATTGAAAACCTTTTAGTTACAGATTTAATTTCTTTAATAATTAAATAACAATCCAGAATATCTATTTTATCTTGATTGAATTTTAGTAGTCTGTGCTTTTCAAGGAATTGGTTCTTCTACCTTGTCAAATTTATTAATAAAAAATGTTTGCAGTATTTCCTTATTTTTCATTTAATGGCTGTAGGATCCTCAGTGATACTTCCTGTTATATTCTAGGTATTAGCATTTTTTTCTTTTCTTTTTCAATTTTTGTCAGTTTTCGATAGATTCATAAATTTTTAATTGTAGTTTATTTTGCTGTTCTTGCTTTCTTTTTTTCAATTTCATCAACTTTTGTCCTTTACTATTTTCTTACCTCCTCTCTTTGGTTTATTTTTATCTTATTTTCCTAATTTCCTAATATAGATTAATATTTTGAGCCTGCAAGCTTGGGCAACAGTGAGATTCTGTCTCTACAAAATATTGAAAAATTAGACAGGCATAATCATGTACACCTGTAGTCCCAATTACTCCAGTGGCTGAGGCTGGAGGATCACTTGAGCCCAGGAGATTGAGGCCACAGTAATCCATGATTGTGATACTGCACTAAAGCCTGAGTGACAGAACAAAACTTTGTCTCTAATAAAATAATAATAATTAATAATAATGTGATGCTACCATATACTATGAGACATACTGTGACTATAAGATTAATAATAATCATAAGGACCAATTGAACAGCTCATAGGACCTACCCTATGTGTTAACTAAGAATATGGTATATCCTGGCTGGGGGATTTTCAGCACTATAGCCCTGAAGATTACTGCTTCTCTTACACAATGGGACCGAAAAACACTGGTTGCCCTAGAGAAAAGGCCAACTCAGCACAAAGGCAACTTTAAGAAACTTAAAAAAAAAAAAAAGCTTATACATATAAGAATAGCTTAAACGTCCTTTATGAAAGAAACACATCATAACTGACCCAGACTGAACACAAGTGTAAGAAATGGCAAATAATCCTCCAACTCTGAGAATGTTCTACAGTTGGAGACTCTTCTGGTGAGGCAGCTATCAGATCCCTGACTGTAACTGGTCCATACCACGGGCTTGTTTCCACTGTCTGTCTTTTAAGTGTACTGTCAGAATAAACTGTCTGAACATCCAGTGTTGCCTAAGACCCATCTTTGCGATGACTGCACCAAAGGGAAAAAGCTTGCCTGTGAGGAAGCTGGTCAAATGGGACAACCCAAGACCCCTGGACACAATAGAGGTTTTTCCATTTTTAAAAATGTAAGTACTTAATGTTATGAATTTCCCTCTCAGTACCGCTTTTAATGTTTTCTTTTCATTTCTTTTCAGTAATAGTGTATTTAAAAGTTTCCTTTGTGACTTATTCTTGATCCATAAGTTATTTCAAAATGTGTTGTTCAGTTACATGGATAAGTTCTTTAGTGGTGATTTGTAGGATTTTGGTGAACCCATCACCCGAGTAGTGTACATTGTACTCACTGTGTAGTAACTTATCCCTCATTCCCTCCCACCCTTCCCCCAACACACATGGGGGTCTTTTGGAGAATGAAGAGTTGGAGGAGGGAGAAGATTAGGAAAAATAACTAATGGTACCAGGCTTAATACCTGTGTGAAGAAATAATCTGTACAACAAGCCCCTGTGACAAAAGTTTTCCTATGTAACGAACCCAAACTCTGAACTTAAAATAAACGTTTTAAAATATATAGAATAAAATTATTAGAAATGTGCTGTTAAGGTTCCAAGTGTTTAGAGATGTTCTGTTGTCTTTCTGTTACTAAATTATAGTTTGATTTCACCATGATCCTTTTTTTACTGTAGCATTATTCACAATAGCAAAGTCATGGAATCAATCTAAGTATCTATCAAGGATTGTTTGGATAAAGAAAATATGGCATATATACACTATGGACTACTATGAAGCCATAAAATGAATGAAATTATATCCTTTATAGCAAAATGGATGAGCTGGAGGTGATTATCCTAAGTGGAATAACTCAAAAACAGAAAATCACTAACCATATGTTCTCATTTATAATTCAGAGATAAGTAACGGGTGCACGTGGACATATAGGTACAAATAATACTGGGGACCCCAGAAGGGGTGGGTGGAAGGGGGGCAAGCATTGAAAAATTTCCTTTTGGGTACAATGTTCCCTATTTGGGGGATGGGTCCACTAAAAGCTAAAATCTCACTATTACACAATATGCCCATGTAACAAATCTGCACATCTATTCTTGAATCTAAAATAACACAAGAAAGAACAGATCAGTGAGTGCAGCATATTATTTCAATTATTTTGCAATTTTTGAGATTTTTGTTATAGGCCAGAATAGATTGATTTTGGTGAATGTTTCATAGGCTCAAATATACACAAATGTATATTCTGCTAGTTTTTTTGTGTGTGAAATGCTCTATGAATGTTAATTTATTCTGTTGGTTTACTGTGTTGTTTAGATCTTCTCTTTCCTTGATGATGTTCTAAGTGTTCTATCAGTTACTGTGAGTGAGATATTAAAATCCTCACATATAATTACAGATTTATCTATTTTTCCTCATAAGTTTTTCTTTATGTATTCTGAGGCTCTGTTTGGTGTGTACACTGGATCATTGTATAGTCCCAGTGGATTGACAATTCTGTAATTATGCGATATCTCTCTTTTGCGCTAATAATTTTCTTTTTCCTACAATCAGTTTTTATGATATTACTAATAATATAGACATTCTTAATTTTTAAAATATTTGCATGGTATGTATTTCTCTGATGTTTTACTTATACATCCCCTGTATCATATTTAACATGAGTTTCTTCATCTATTCATGATAGCCTTTTAGAATTGGTGGAACAGAGGGAAACACTCTCAACTTTAAAAATTGCATCTATAAAAAACTAGAGCAGGGATCATAATTAATGGTGAAGGTCTAAATGCTTTTCTTAAGATACAGAAGAAGCAAAACATCTGCTCTTACCAGTATTATTCAACATAGCACTAAATGTTTTAGCCACAAAGAGGCAAGAAAAAGAAAAGGCACAGAGCTTGGTAAGTAAACAAGAAAACTAACTAGTAAGTGAATTTAGCAAGGTTACAGGATAACAGATCAATATAAACAAGATCTTTACATTTCTATATACTAATAATAAATTTGCAGACCTTGACATTACAACCGCAACATCATTTATAATTACTCTATATTGCTGCAGTGAGAAAGAAATACTTATATAAAGAATTTTAAAAACAGGTACAGGATCTGTATGCTGAAAATTATTAAGTCTGCTGAAAAAATTTTTTAAACTCTCTAAATCAAGGCACAAATCAACCACATGAATTAGAAGCCCCAAAATATTAAAGATGTCAACTTTCCCTAAATTAATCTGTAGGTTTTATGCAATTTCTATGAAAATCCCAGCAACATTTCTTTGTAAATATGTAAAATCTTTTTATAAAATTTTTTATGGTAAGGCACAGAATCTAAAAGAGGTTAAACAATCTTAAAAAAGTATGAAGTGGAAGAAATAATTCTATCTTAGTATATAATCAAGTCAATATTGAGGCTTACTATGTAGCTATATAGATCAAAACAATAAAGCATTGGTGGTAGATTAGACTCATATATCAAGAGAAAAAAACAGAAGATCTAGAAATAGACTCGGGTGAATATTACTCACTGATTTTTGACAAAGATGAAGAAGCAACTAATTCGGGGGGGGGGCATAACCTATTCAACAATTGATGCTAGAAAAATTATACATTTGTAGGTAAACAAATAAACCTCAACCTAAGTCTCATACATAATACAAAAATTAGCACAAAATGCGTATAGAGGTTCACGTCTGCAATCTCTACTTTTGGAGGCAGAGGCAGCATATTGCTTGAGCTCAGGAGTTCAAGACCAGCCTGGGAAAGATGGCAAGGTCCTTTCTCTAAAAAAAGTAAAGTTATCTCAAAATGTATTACAGACTAAAATATAAAATATAAATTTGTAAAGTTGTTAGAAGAAAACACAAAATAAATTATTTGGTGTCTAGGGTTAGGTAAAGGATACTCAGGCTGAAATATTATCCATAAAAAAACAAGAAATTATATTTCATCAAAATTATAAAATATCATTCTGCCCTTTGAGAGACACTGTTAAGAAAATGAAAGGGGCAACTTGCTGTCTGGAAGAAAATAGTTGAAAACCACATAGCCATCAAAATACTAATGCCGAGTATATGAAGAACTCTCAAATTCAACATGAAAAGGGGGAAAAAAAGCCAATTGTGTTAGAAAATGAAAAAATAACATGAGAGACATTTTGCTGAGAAGGATATACAAATACCAAATAAATACATTAAAAAATGTTCAGCCTCAATAGCCATCAAGAAAATGAAGTTTAAAATCACAAGGAGCTAGCACTACATTAACCTTTCAAATTGGCTTATAAAAAAGAAAAAGAACAGTAGCAACACCAAATGCTGTCATGGATGGATATAAACTGGACCACTGACAGAATGCTGGTGAGAATATTAAGAAGTACATTTTACTTTGGAATGCACCACTTTGGAAGACAGACAGTTTGGAAATTTCCTATTAAACTAAGCATGCAATTATCACACAACCTAGAAACTGTACTCTTGAACATTTATCCCATAGAAATACAAACTTATATTCAAACAAAAATATGCACACAAATATTAAAGAACAACAGACAAAATCTCTCTGTATTTTTGTTATAACGTCATGAGAAATTGTAATTACCCTTAAATAAAAATGTACAAAAGGTTACGCTAGTTATACAACGCATTGTGCACTGACTGTGACCAGAAACTCCTTTCCGAAGATTTCTGGTTTATTCAAGATTTTATGTCATTTGAAGAAAGAAATTTGTTCTTAAACTGTTTTTTTAAATTTGCAAGAGCAACTAGAGCAAAACTAGTAGATGTTTATTTAATAGTTACTGTTAGATATGGTAAAATTAAGAATTCATTTGCATTAGATAATTAACTGGCATCGAATGCTTACTCTATGTCAGATATTTTGGTTACAGAAATAAATAAAATTATTCTTGAGTTTCTGGTAGGATTTTACATTCTAATAGAAAAAACAATCCTGCACAGAGAAAATTTAAACAATGTTGTAAGTCCTAATAGAGATCTACACAAGTGCTGTGGGAGCCTTGTACACAAATGAATGTATTGGAGAGCTTTATGGAAACAATAAAAAGAAACTTGAAGGATGAGTACAAATTCTCCATGTAAAGATAAAGGAGAAAGGCATCCTTGGTAGGGAAACAACAGAGGCATATGAAAGAATCATGAAACAAATATTTGCTGCAATATTTGACCAGAAGTAATAAAGTACAGCTAGAGTGTACCTGCCTGATATGGTTTGGCTCTGTGTCCCCACCCAAATCTCATCACCAATTGTAATCCCCATGTGTCAAGGGAGGGACCTGGTGGGAGGTGACTGGATTATGGAAGCAGTTTTTCCAATACTGTTCTCTTGATAATGAGTTCTTACAGACCTGATGGCTTTATAAGTGGTGGTTTCCCCTGTGTTCTCTCTCTCTCTCAATCCCCTGCCACCTTGTTAAGAAGGTGCTTGCTTCCCCTTTGCCTTCTGCCATGATTGCACATTTCCTGAAGATTCCCCAGCCATATGAAAATTTGTTTGAACATAAGTTTGTATTTCTATGGGATAAATGTTCAAGAGTACAGTTTCTAGGTTGTATGATAATTGCATGCTTAGTTTAATAGGAAATTCCCGAGCCATATGTGAGTCCATTAAACCTCTTTTCTTTATAAATTACCGAGTCTCAGGGAAGTTCTTTATAGCAGTGTGAAAATGGACTAATACACTGCCAGAATAGACACTAGAAGAAACAGAAGAGCTAAGCAAAAACTTTGTACTGCAAAGTCTTCTATTTCCAACTAAAGAATTTGAATTTTCACCTTGTAAAAACTGAGGAGTCATTCAGATTGTGAGCAGGTTTAAATCAAGATAAATGACAGTCCTGTTTGGCCAGAGACTATACTGCTTTTAGCACTGACAGTCCCATGCCATGGAAAGTTTCTCAGTCTCAAGTAAACTGGTATAGTTGATTATCTGTTGTGAGAGTACCAGAGTTGAATTTTAGAAAAATAATTCACTATAGCTTTAACGATAGCCCTGGGGTAGAGGAATAAGGAAGATGTTGAGAGCACGAAGATAACTGCAATTTTAATATAAGATTTCCTCCTTAATAACCTCAATTGAGTGAGAATCATTCTCGCTAATTGTTAATAGTCATCTGTCACACAACTCAAGGTACTAGGGCCTTAAAAAGAAGCAACCAAACAATACAACATTAAGACAGATTATCATGTATTTAAAGTCATGTTTAATATTTCTGATGAGTGATTAGTACTTTGCTTTCATTTCCACAACCTTCCTGCAGGGGATATGATGAGACTAAATTTTCCATGTCTAAAAATTGCATAAAATCTATCACCATATAAATTTAAATAAATTCAAAATGTGAGAAATTTCATTAATATAAAAATGTAATTTATAGACAGTGTGGTTACACACAGTGTTTTCATGTAAAAACAATTACACCTTGTTCCATTATTCACTTTTATCTGGAATAGGGGTTTTTGCTTGTTCTTACTAAAATGATAAAATCTGTATTGTCTTACAAAAGATTGAAAATTTAAAAGATTTGAAATTGGAAAAATGAGGCAGATTTAGCTATAATTTCAGGGTATGGATAAGCTCTGATAACTAAATGGTTTAGTGGTTTAATAGAGACTCAAGGAAGAAAAAGAAACTTGAGCAACTTCTTTCAAAGGTGGAACTTTTATAAGGTTCTTTGGAGCACAAAGCATCATGACAAACATATTTTTAGTAATATTAAAAACTGTAATGTAATTCAAGCACATGGTAAAAAGACAATCACACTTTATAGAAAGGTATAAAATTAAAAGTGAAACTCACCCACAGCACAGTTCTACACCTTAAGGTAAAAAACTATAACTTTCCAGAAATGGTACTTGAATTATAAAGACATATCTATGTATATTTTCTTATTTTCACAAATGGAATTATATTACACATACTATTTTGCAAAAGAAGACTTTCTTTTAGCATTCTAGTTAAAACCTGGGCCTCATTTGACATTTGTTCCTTGTGTATTACGTTTCACAGACTGAATATTTAGCAAGCTTAGATTATAAATAGACAGGGTCACGAATCAGTTGTTTTTTGGTGGAAATTATTGCTATTTTCCTTTTTCTCAACTTACTGCCTAATCCCTAAGAAGTCAAATGGAACAGCTAAGCAATAAATCTACATTAGCTAAAAAAGATAACCGAAAACATTATTTTGGCTTTTTTTTATCTGGTACTTTTTTACACATAAAAATGACCACAATTATTGCATTCATTCATTTTACAAATGTTTATTAAGTACCTACCATATACTTGACACTGTTCTAAATGCTAGGGATAAACATATTTAAGATATTTTAATAATAGAATACATTAATAATCATTATAATTACATTCATTATTATAGTCACATTGTTCAGTCTCTATTATCATTTCCAAAAATAAAAATATAACTTTTTTGTGGCTTGGGGATTCACTTGAATTCCATACTTACTTTATACCAACATTTCCTCTGAGTTGTAATGTCTTTTCCATATTAATATCAACTACCATCCAGTTTTTGCTTTTCTATTAACTAAAGCCCATAGCTTATTTGGGTTTCCTTAGATTTTACTTAATATCCATTTTCAGTTTCCCAATCTCATCCCCAAAGCCACATTATATTCAGTTAAACTATTTATTTAGATTCTTCTTAGTTTTACTATTTTATTTTTTAAAAACATGTTATTGAGAAAAAAAATCACATAACACCACCATTTTAAAATGCCCAA
>PVKP010007054.1:0-79272 GCA_004027715.1 Plecturocebus donacophilus
TCTTCTTCTTCTTCTTCTTCTTCTTCTTCTTCTTCTTCTTCTTCTTCTTCTTCTTCTTTCTTTCTTCTTCTTCCTCTTCCTCTTCTTCTTCTTGTTTTATTATTATTATTATTATTATTTGTTTGAGATAGTGTCCTGGCTTTGTCATCCAGGCTGGAGTTCAGTGACACAATCGTAGCTCACTGCAGCCTTGAACTTCTGGGTCCTTCTTTTTAAAAGTTGAATAACATTCCATTACATGCATGGAAGTGGTGTATACAACCCATGTATTACTTACTACAAAGGAAATCCCTTCTCTTTATTTCTGAGGACTGGAACACAGAGCAGTAATTTAGCGGCAATAATGCAAAGAACCACACTCAGGGAACAGGTGGAGGAACAAGACTGATGAAAATTGGGTTCCTGGTTCTTAATTTAGCTGAGCTGCTCCTCCTGACCTGGCCTGCCTAACACATCAGAAAAAAAAACACATTTTTATTTAAGCTATTGTGTTTTGGGATCTCTCTTATTAAAGCAGTTTATTTATTGTCGTTCTTAGTTCAGAGATGAAATTTTTATATAGCACTTCAATATCCCAGGGCCCTATTTAGCAGGAATAAGAAAAGGTCAAGAAAGTAGAGAGAAGAATGTTACTTAGAATGAAAATACTTAGGTTACTGTATCAAAAAATTATCCCAATATATCAAACTTGCAGAAAGGTAAATGAGGGGGAAGGGAAGGAATTTCTCAAGAGGAGACAATGAGGGTGACACTTAGGTGACCAGGAAGAGAGAAGGGTGTTATTCAATCTACCATCTTGCAACCAACAGTAAAATAGCTGCTGCTTACCTACATATGTCCAAATTACTGATCATTCATTTTGCCTCCAGAGTTACTTCTCCTATATTTAAAAAAAAATTTTAAATAACTACAAATTCACAAAAAGTTACAAATTAAATGTACATGGAGGTCCTATGAGCTTTCACTCAGTCTTTTCCAGTGCTATCATCTTAAATAACTATAGTACAGTATTGAAATGAGGAAATAGACATTGATACAAGTCATACAGTGAATTCATATTTCACAAGTTTATATATATACTCACTTGTGCATGTGTGTGCATAGCTCTATGCAATTTTCTCATGTTTAGTTTCATGTAACCAGGGACACACTCAAGATATTTATCTGTATCAGAAACACAAAATTCTCTTATGAAACTTCTTTATAGACTCATTCACTTTCTTACCTCCCATCTGCAACACATGACAAACTCTAATCTGCTCTCCGTCACTATAATTATCTTACTTCACAAATGTTGCACAAATGGAATTATGCAGTCTGTATCCTTCTGAGATTGGCTTCTTTTAATTCCACAAATTTCCTCAAGGCATAGTCAAGCTGTGTACGTCAATATTTTTCTCCTTGTACATGGCTGAATAAGGAACCATGTACAAGGAGAAAAACTTATTTAACCATTCATCCATTGACAGATGTTTGAGTAGTCTTTAGTGTTTGGCTACCATGACTAAAGCTGTTGTGAACACTAATGAACAAATTTCTTTATGAAGATAAGCTTCCATTTCACTTGGATATATGCCCAGGAGTACAACTCCTGGATCCTGTAAGTTCATTTTTGTTTTAAAAGCAATGGCCAAACTATTTTCCATAGTTGCTGTACTTTTACCTTCTACTACCAGTGTATAAGAGATCCACTTTCTCTGCATAATTACCAAAAGTTGGTGTGTCACTTTTTAGTTGTTAATTTTAGGCATTTTGATAGCTGTGTGGTGATATCACATTGTGCTTTTCATTTGCACCTTCTTAATGATGAATGTTATTGAATATCTTTTCATATGTTTGTCATCTGTACATTCTCTTCAGTGAAATGTATTTGCAAGTCTTTCTAATTGTTCAATGTTGAGTTTTGAGAATTATCTATATATTTTAGATATAAGTCCTTTGTGAGATACATGATTTGAAATGTTTTATCCTAGTGTGTAATTTGTTTTCCATTCTCTTAAAGAGTTTTTTCGGAGAACGAAAGAATTTTTATGAAGTCCTGTTGATTTTTCTTTTTAATTTTGCTTTTTGTGTCAAGTTTAAGAATTCATTGCAATTTCCAGGGTGCAAATACTTTGTCCTATTTCTGTTTCTAGAAATTTTATAGTTTTATGTTTTATCTTTAAATCCATGAGACATGTTGAGTTAGTTTTTCATGAGATATGAAGCAGAGGTTAAGGTTCATGTTTTTGCCTATAGACGTCCAGTGCTTTTAAACCATTTACTAAAAAAGGCTATCACTATTTCAATGAATTGCTTCTGCTCCTTTGTCAAAAATTAATTGGACATATTTTTGTGGCTCTATTTCTGGGTTCTCTAATCTGTTTTATTGATCTACGTGTCTCTCCTTCTACCGATACCACATTGTTTTTGTTACTGTAGTTATATAGTAAGCCTTACTATTAGGAAGTGTGATTTCTTCTAATAAAGAATATTTTGGCTATTTTAGGTCATTTCTCTTTCTGTACACATTTTATAATAATCTTATCTATGTCTACAAAACTCCTTGCTGAAATTTTGGTAGGAACTGTGTTACACCTATACATGGATTTAAGAATTGACAACTTGTAGTTGTTCTTTATGAGACAACTACATTGTTTACCTTAGTTTACATTAGTTGTTTTTGTTTACCTTATCAATCTCTGCTTTTTAAATTGATGTACCATTTACATTTAAAGTAATTAATCATTTGTTTTATTAGGAGTTATGCTTGCTATTTTGTTGTTTGTTTCTTTGCTTTTTCCCTCCATTTCTCATTCTTTTTTTTCTTTTCTTTCCTTCCTTTGGGTACCTTGAACAATAGTTTAGTGTTTACTTTAATTTAGTTTATTGCTTTATGTAGCTTTCTCAGTGTTCATCTATGCATAACCATATACACATATCATTATCATGGCCTGCTTGTTTCAACATTTTACCACTTTGAATGAAATGTAAAAACCTTACTTGCATTTAAATCACTTTATCCTACTGACTGTTCAAATGCAGTTTTCTTAATTATTTCCTCTACATACATCGGGCACCACATAAAGTCTGTGGCTATAACTTTTATTTTATAAAATAAAATATGACCATGAAATATGACTAAAGAAATTTATGACCATGAAATATGATTAAAGTGATTCATGAGTCAATTGACTTATATTTTTACCTATAGCATTGTTTTTCTTTCTTTTCTGAAATTTCCACCCAGTCTTCTGTTAGCATTTGCATTGTATTTGGAGATCTTCCATCAGCCATTCTTTAAAGGAAATGTTGCGGCTTCTGTAGTTTCAGCTTGTGAGAGAGAATGGCACGAAGCAGGTTTTTTCACTCTTGTAGCTCAACAAGCAGGAGTGAGAGTTACAGTGTTACATAATTCCTTTGGTGCTGCTTCCTGAGCCTGAAATCTCTAGGGCTACCATGACCTCTTGCCTGGGGCGTATTTCGGGCCCACCAAGCTCACTCTGCCCACTCGGCCCTGCAGGCTGCACTCAACTGGTGCCCAGGCCCAGACTGCTCAGCTCACGGCTGGACTGTGTATGCCACAAGCAACCTCTGTGCTGGGCACTGGCGTCTAGATGAGAGGATTGTGGTGATGCCTGAAAACCTGGAGATGACAACAACCGGAGCCCTAAGGCATGTTACAGCTCTCCCCTGGGAAGTCCTGAGGCCCAAGCCCCCAAGAGCTTTTTCCTGCCATCCACAGCTTGGCGAACAGGGGCATGTCAGCTCATTTGGTCCCACTGTTCACAGCTTGGTGAGTGGGAGGTGTAACAGCTCTTTTTGTACCTGCAATTTGGCGAGTTCCAGGTTCTTGTCCCATGACCAAAAAAAAAAAAAAGAGGTACATGGACATGAGAGTGTCAGCAAAGCAGAGAAGAATTATATTGAGTGACAGAAAAGCTCTTGACAAAAGAAAGGATTCCAAGCAGGTAGCCCTCTGCTGTGAGAGGGAGCCCACAAACGAGTAGCCATCTGTGTGGCTGAGTCCGGGGCATTTTATGGGCTCAGAATGGGGAGTGCATGCTGATTGGTCCATGGGTGGACCTGGAAAAGTATCATTTGATTGTCTAAAAGATCTCGAGGAAGTTCTCACTGAGTCCTGGACACTACCCGGAAACGGCAGTTCAGTTTTCAGACTTCAGGCTGTCTTTAGCTTGAAGGTCAGATTTTACCCGGGACCCATCCCTGTCTGCCTAGGAATTTGTCTGTCTCCTGCCGCTATCGGTAGGTCTGTGTATTATTCATTCTCACATTCCTATAAGGAAATATCCAAGACTGGGTAATTGATAAAGGAAAGCAGTTTAATTGCCTCACAGTTCTGCTTGGCTGGGGAGGTCTCAGAAAGTTTACAATCATGGTGGAAGGTACCTCTTCACAAGGTGGTGGGACACAGTGAGTGCCAGCAAGGGAAGTGCCAGATGCTTACAAAACCATCAGATCCCATGAGAACTCACTCACATAACAAGAAAAGCATAAGGGAACCCACCGTCATCATTCCATTACTTTCCACCTGGTCCCTCCTATGACAAATTGGGATTATGGGGATTACAATTCAAGATGAGATTTGGGTGGGGACACAGCTAAACCATAGCAGTCTGCTAGCAAGAAATTCTTAGTTTTCTTTTTTGTGAGAGTATATATGTTTCCTTTTCCTTTTTGAAGATATCTTGAAGATATTTCCCTCAATATAGAATTTAGGATTGACAGTTATTTCCTTTCAGTGCTTGTAAATGCTCCATTTTCTTCTCTGGCATCTAGAAGTAATTTTAGATGAGAAATCTGTTGTTACTGATCATGGTATTCCTTTGTAAGATAAACTTCATTTCCTTTGGCTGTTTCTAAAAAAATTTTTTCCTTTAGTTTCAGAAATTTAATTATGATTTGTCTTGGTGTAGATTTCTTTGAATTTATACTCTTTGAGGTTCATTCAACTTCTTGATTCAGTGGGTTCATGTCTCACCAATTTGGAGAAGTTTTTAGCCTTTATTTCTCCAAATACCTCTTTAGCATCACACTTTTTCTCTTCCCCTAAAATTACAATAATACTAATATTAGATACTTTGTCATTGCCTGTCAATATTCTATTCATTTTTACCACATATTTATCTCTGTTTTTCAGATTTAATAAATTTTATTGTTCTTTCCCCAAGTTCATGGATTTTGTCTTCTATCATCCTCTTTACTATTGAGTTAATCTGGCAAGTTTTGATTTAGGGTATTGTATTTCTCAGTTCTGTAATCTGTATTTGGTTCTTTTTGTAATTTTTATTTTCTGAAATATTCTATTTTTTCATTTGTTTTAATTTTGTAATTATAAAAATTTATAAATTTATTATTGTAATCCATAATTATTGAAACATTTGTAAATGTAATTTCTTGTTGAAAAATTACATTTGTAGATTCATAATTTATTATTGAAGCATTTTTATGATGATTGATTTACATTCCTTTTCAGACAATTTCAGCATCTGGTTTGTCTCCATATTAGCTTCTACCGATTGTCTTTTCTTATTCAAATTGTGATTTTTTCTAGTTCTTGACATAAAAAATGATTTTTAATTTTATCCTTTCATGCTAGAAGACTATTTTTTGTAAATCTTTTATTTTAGAAAGCATTCAGTTTTGTTTATGTTTATAGGGTAGGTTTGTTCTACCCTATAAACTATGTGGGATTTAGTTCCCATGAGAGTTCAGTTTTCTGAGCCCTTGCAATGCCATTCTGGTTTCCTTCATTCTTTTCACATTGTCTTTCTTCCCACTCAATCCCTGATGGTGCTGAGGAGGACAGAATGTGCTTTCCTGGGCTGTCTGCTCTTTCCAGGCAATCTTGCGTGGGAAGCATTAGCTGCTGGGCTTGGATCTTCTTAATCCACTGAGTGAGACCAAGAAGACACATAGCTTCACTGCTGCCAGTTTTGCGGGCAGATTAAAGTGCCCACCAGTGTCCTATTTGTAGGGCAGAGACTGGGATAGTCTAAGCTCTGCTGCTGCTGCCAACAGATAAAATCACCCTTTACTCTCAGAGCAGGAGTTAGGGCTCCCTACTAGGGAGTCTGCTGGATTTCCCATCTCCAGTTGTTTTGGCCAGAAAAAGTGGCTTTTCTTGCATTCTTTTGTCTATGCCCGTTGGTGGTTCCCAGTTGCAGGCCTCTTTAGTGCCCATTCGGGAGATGTATAGAAGATTGAAATAAAACCCAGGGAATTACTGCATTATTAGACCTAAAGTACTTAGGTTTCCTGTCAGTTTGCCTTTTTTTTTTTTTTGAGATGGAATCTTACTCTGTCACCTAGGCTGGAGTGCAGTGGTACAGTCTCAGCTCACTGCAACCTCTGCCCCCCAGTTCAAGCAATTCTCCTACCTCAGCCTCCTGAGTAGCTGGGACTACAGGTTCCTACCACCACACCTGGCTAATTTTTGTATTTTTAGTAGAGACAGGGCTTCACCATGTTGGTGAGGCTGGTCTCGAACTCCTGATCTCATCATCTGCCCACCTCAACCTCCTAAAATGGTAGGATTACAGGCGTGAGCCACTGCGCCCGGCCCAGTTTGCCTTCTTATTTCCAGATTTCAGAGTCCTTTTATCATTATTTGTTGAACAATTTCCAGGTTGTTAGTCACATTTAAATGATAGGAGGAGAAAGAGTGAATCTCTGCTTTCTTGTTTCTGAACCAGGAACTCCTTGAGTAGCTGTTAATTTGGTGACAGAAAGGAACTTCTTGGTGATTGAATTGATTAAAAAACAGAGCATTTGGGAACCTTGTATGATTGTATACTTTCTGCTCTGTAATTGGATTACCTTTAAGGTTGAATGAGTCAAACTCTAAGTAGCAAAAGCAACTGGTTATTAAAAGCACTAATTGATCAAATGGTGGGCATTTTCAGATAAGGGGAAAGGGTCGTCTAGTGGGTAATACTTTTCTTGTGTATATCTTACCTTTCAATTCCCTCTGTGATATAATTCTTCTCAAATATTGTTTCTCAACCAAGGTTAATTTGGGATCGAGCGACCATTTGGCAATGTATGGAGATATTTTTGGTTGCCAAAATGGGCAAATAGATGCCAGAGATGCTTCTACGTATCCCAATGCACAGGATAGCCCTGACAACAATGAGTCACTTGGCTTAAAATGGCAATCATGAGAAATCTTGCTTTAAAGCTATGTAAAAAAAAAAAAAGATGGAGAAATCTTGCTTTAAAATTGTGTAAAATGATCCCATAACATTGATAATTTCTTCATGATTGCTATTTCACAGTACTCATTTTTGAAGCTCTATTTGGAAAAATGACAAACCTCAAGTGTGAGATATGCTTACAGGGACCAGGTATATAATACCATTCCCATTCAGAATCTAAAGGAAACAAATCCTTCTTCAAGGCATTTTCCAAGTGTGATTTACATGGCAGTCAATGTTCACAAGTGCTCTGTAGGCTACAACTGCCATTGTATTATGTAAAGAAGCTTATTACTGAAATGCAACTAAGAAAATATGACAGGCAGATAAAACGTATTTTAATGGATATGTGTTCACTAATGTTTGCTTTTAACATATGGCACTGATTAGGTAGCTTTCTACAAACATCTCAGTAATAATAGCATTAGGGACCTCCGCCTCCAAACTTTAAATTAAAGTAATTGAAGTGTACAAAGCAGATGAAAGCAGTCTGAGGCTACGGTTCAGTGATAACCAACCATCTCATAAACCTTTCCCTTAAATGTAGTGTAAATCACTCAGTGTTTAAGAAATTAAACTGCAAAAATATAAAAGGACATTTTAACTTAAAGAAATCCTAATGAGGATTTGCTAACTATAAGGTCTGTTACTAACATACAAATCCTCATAATAAAAATAATTTCCCTTGCACATTCATGATTTTATTGCTTTGTTGAATAACATTTAAATATTTTAGACTTCACAAAATTCCCTTCATAGCCATTTACGTTTATAAGAGCTGCTGATAATATAAGGGAGAATAATACAGATGCATCATTTCTAAGAAATAATTTTAATTCCTTCCTATCTATAAATTATAAAAATTTACTTTTAAAATTCTTTTTGGAAGAATTTTATATTTTTCTCTCAACAACTCAATAATGCAATTTAACGGATTCAGCTGTAAGCCTGTGAATATTAGTTCTTTAAAGCAGGAACATTTCGTTTCACCATGCCTCAGTTTTCTTTTTGCCTAATATAAGAAATAGCTATCAACAATCTTCTGGGGATAGTTCACAAAGCACTTTGACATTTTAATGGCACAGTTTGCTGTATACCTTATTATTTAGTGACACGAGGGCTAAGATGGAAATTAGAATTGTGTGAGCACTGAGATAATTCAACATAAATTCCTGATTATGAGGTGCAAAAAAAGAAAAAAAAAGAAAAAAGGGATTTGCTGATATCAATGGCATCACTCAGAGCTAGCCTGGCTGACAGCATAGAAGCAATGGCTCATTGCAATCTGTCCCAGCTAAAACACACATTCTAAATAAATACTATGCTTCCTCTGTAAATTTGGCTTCAAGGTCCAACTCCTAACATGCTTTACTCCAGCCACCAAAGGCAACCTTAAATTAACAAAAACTCTAAGTAAAAAGTGTATGTGTATGCAGTTTCAAAGCAATGTATTTTGTATTCACTTCTCTGCTGAGTTAATTACTCCTAAGTGTTCCCGACAAATTCTAGAGACTTTTCCAGCAACACAATAACCTTAACTAATTAAGAAGTTGCAAAGTAGTTATGTGGGTTTTAATGTATCCTTTGCAAACTGACTGGCAGGCTATTTTATGCCCTTGACTGGTATGTCACCCCCTCAGGACAGTGGAATGGCCCACAGAATCACTGTCTTAGTCCATTTAGACGAAGGACTAAATAACATACGTCATCAAATAAATCAAATAAATCAAACTCTCTTTCTTTAAATAACAAAATGCCTGAGACTGGATAATAGATAAAGAGCAGAAATTTATTTTTCACAAACCTGGAAGCTGAGTAGTCAAAGATGAAGGCGCCAACAGGTTTGGGTGTCTCCAGAGGGCTGCTGTCTGCTTCCAAGATGGTACCTTGTTGCTATTTCCTCCAAAAGGGAGGAATGCTGTGTCCTCACATGGCAAAAGGCAGAAAAACGAGAGCTGAACATTGTGTGAAACCACTTTTATAAGGGCCTTAATCCTGTTCACAAGGGAGGAGCCCACAGGCCCTAATCACATCTTAAAGGCTCTACCTTCTAATACTATCACATTGGCCACTGAGTTTCAACACCTGAATTTGGATGGGACATGTTCAAACCATAGCAGTTACCTTCATATCTCTTTTGGGGACAGAGGAAGGACAGATATGCAGATTCTTTTTCCAGCTATCCTCTACATACATTCCTCTTCATTACCTTTGCCAATGACGGTTTAAGGCAGCTGGATCACTATTAGATTGGTGCAAAAGCAATGGTGGTTTATGCCATTGAAAATAATGGTAAAAGCCTCCATTAACTTCTGCATCAACCTAAAATATCTTCCTATACTCGCCCACTTTATCCTAACAAGAACAGAATGGGAAAGTCAAGTTCATTATGAAGTTTCTATAGCTGCCTCTTCTTTTTAAGGAAAATGATTTTTGTGTTTACTGAGGTCAAAGTAGTTACAGAAATTCACAGTAAGGGAAGAACAAATCATTTTCGTTCTTACTTGGCTGAAGGGCAAAGCTTATGACTGTTGTTTAAAATTCCGTTCTATCCAATATACATAGCAATCTGTTTGCTACTAAAGCATTCATTCTTTACTTGATGGCCCATATGGTTACAGACCCCAATAAAATAAGGGAATAAACTTATGACTGGGATTCCTATGTGTTACCTTAATATCCATTGTGCTGCTCATTAGGTATTCCTATGAGCTGCTTAAACTACAAACATCCTTACAGATAAAATTATCCCTATCCTGATGAATCCATTCACCCCAGGTTCAATGTGAATCTACTGCAAGTTAAAAAAAAAAAAATTCCCAAATTCAGGAAACAAGAATGATCTTTATAATAAAAATACTGTTTTTGAGGCCAGAATAGTCACATTAATTATGCAACCAGTGCTACTTCGCCTAAATTACCTTAGCCTCTGCATTTGAAGAGCCTTATTAAATAGTTATATCCCTGTATATTCAAAGAAAGAGAGCTTTATTCATTTGATTAAACTATTTTTATTGTGTAGGATTGCAGTATGATAATCCTAAGTCTTCCACTTCTCTTATCTCCCTTCTTCTTCACCTCCCCAGCAGGATACATAGGGATAAAAACTAATATTACTTCAGCCACACAATCTTGCCAAAGCAAACTAAGTACATGAAATTTCAAGAGGGCTAAAAAAAAATAGTGTAGGAGAGAATCAGTATAGAATTCCAACTGCTCCCTCACAAAATTCCTCATAAGCACTTCAGCCTCGGTGTATTTGTTTAAAGCGATTCCGGATACCATTCAAATACTTTCCCCTTGCAGTGTGAATTAATTTTAGCTGACAAAGTATAAGTTTCCACTCATCTCTAATTCTTATCGAGTAAGCAAGTTATACCTTCTTGAGGAAGAAACTGAAGCTACTGTGCATTCTCCTTTGGTAATTTTAATAAAAATAATTAGCTATATGCTTTGGAACAAGTTCTTTTTGTGACATAAGGCCTTCTTGTCGCTGTAAGTATAGTCACTCTAGCGCACTGTTACTTGTATTAAAAGCAAAGAAAGTTAAAAACAAATGCAAAGCTTAGCTAACATTTGGCTTTCATTAATCATTTTTTTTTTCCCAGTGGTATTTTGAAGCTTAGTTATTACAATGTCACAAATTCCTTTGATGATCTTCTCAAGATATGCCTGTGAGACATTGTCTGGCCTTTGGAAAACTAATTAAAATGGGAAATGAAGATGACGCATCCTCCTTGGACCTTCCTGGGTATAATCTGACGAAGAAGACCAGGAAGTTATGCTAAAATTTAAAGTGCCCTACAAAAAGGTCAACATACCATCTTGACTATTCCCTATTAGGACACATCAATGTGAGGCTAATGAAACTCAAAGCAATGTAGTCTACTTCTACTGAGCATTTGATTAATCATAGGGTCATTTCAAAAACAATGTTAGTCTTAAGGATAAATAATAAGGCATTGTGCATGAGGAGTCAACTTCTCTCTGTGTCTCTCTTTGCATATATATGTGTTTTGTGTGTGTACACGTATGTGTGTATATATGAATCTGAATATTTCCTTATTGAAATGTATCATTTCCTACAGAAGCAAAATACCATTTTAGTATGTTAGAATTTCTTAAATATATCATATAAGTTTTGAAACATAAAATTAAGATGATTAATTTTCTAGAATTCTATTTCATCAAAATGTTGACAATAAAATGAGTCCTCTGCATTTTTCTCTAGGAATTAATGAAATGCCCTGGGTTAATTCAAATCCCCTTTTGACAATCTACTCAAGAGATAAATAAGTAATATATGTTTTAAAAATCATAAATTAATTAATAAATTTTTAGCTTGATGTTCTCCTGGTGACTAACAGAGATTTGGACAATATCAACATTGCAGAATACAAAAATGAATGAATATTTAAGTATAAAGTGTATTAGATAATTGTCTTTTAGCAGAGTGTCTTTTGAAGTTGTTTTGAATGCTTAAAGAGCTAATTTTAAAATCAATTAATTTAGCGTTTTTTAGTATGCATAAATTATGCATACTAACTCAACATAGGATGAAGGTTAAAAGCATGAATGGCAGCAGAGGCGTGAGGGACTGAGCCTCCAGATCAGAAGAAAAACTGTGTTACAGAAAATCAAGTTAACTAACTGGATGATTACATAATCTTTTGTGTAAAAATTGTCCAGAAAACCCATTATTAAGGTATGTGTTTTCAATTAGACAATTCACTTCTGTGTATTTTTCTTCCCAATGTATTAAGTTTTCCTCCCATGTATTAAGTTGAAACATTACCATGAACATCTATTTGCAATTCACCAAGACTCTTCAACTGTTTGTCACATTTGCTTTATTTTTCTCTTCATCTCTCTGTGTCTCTCTCTCTTTACATATATGTATGTTTGTGTGTGTGTGTGTGTGTGTGTATATATATATACAGATATGAATACTTCCTTATCAAAAATATTCCCTACAGAAGCAAAATATCATTGTCATATGTTAAAGTATTTGAAATGTATCTGTAAGTTTTGAAATGTATAAAATTAAAATGATTTTTTTAGAATTCTATATCATCAAAATGTTAACAATTTCAAATATTCCTAATTGTCTATCCCAGTTTTTTTAGATCTATCAATCAATGCTCATGCATTGCCTTTGATGGTTATGCTACTTTAGCTGCTTTTAATCTAGAATATTCTTTTGCCTTTTTTGTGGTCGTTCATGATTCAGTTATTTTGAAGGCCAAGCCAGTCATTGTTTAGGATTTTTCTTATTTATACCTTGTGATCAATTTCAAATTTAACATTTGTGCCAGGATCTTTTATAACAGTACTTCTTATAGTGTTACATAGAAAGGGCTATAATGTCATGTTGTCTTATTATTGATAATACTAACTTGGTTCACTAAAGTGGTGGCCACGGAGTCTCTCGATGGTAAAAGTGTATTTACCCCTTTGTAATTGATAAGTTATCTCTACAGTACTGTTTTGTGTCTCTGTGTTATTCTACTCCCTAAAAAACTTCTTGCCAAATGGGTAGCATTCATTGATGATTCTTGACTATGCCAAATATTTGGGATTGCAAAATAATGATTTAAAAAATGGATCATATCTTGTATATTTATTAGCTGTTATTCTTCTACCACCATGTCTTAATAATTAATAATTGAAAGATGTGTCATCCTAAATCCAATGTGAATAGTTTATTTCCACAACTTGAAACAAAATGTATAATAGTAGACTAAAAGGAAATTTAGAGAACATTTTGCTCTTTGTATCTTCCAAAAAGAGTTGTGCATTAGATGGATAAATGACTTTTATGATTTTATGTTTGTTATTGGAGACACAGTGATGAGTAAAGAATAGCCCACCACTGGTGTCTGGTTGCTCAGATGTGTATAGGGGCACTTTACCTGTATTATTTTGATAAATCTTGAGAACAGCTCCACAAAATATATATTATTGTCAAATGTTTACAAGTGAGAAAACTGAGGCAAAATGTTTAAGCAAGTTGTGCGAGTTCAAACCATTAATAACTAGGAAAGATGATTTTTAAATACAGTTTATACTTATCTTTTAGCTATAACATTATGATGTATGGGTAACAGGGGCTTAGAACTGGTAAGGATTCTTCTAGTGCAACAGAGAGGATAATTCCTAAAGATGCAATCCTTATGTTGCTAAGTAAGTGACACTAGGTACCTTCTGAAATTAAAAATTTTGCAAGATCATCCTTAGTAGCAACAACATCATAGCAAACATTTAATGAATGCCTATAATGTACTAGGAATTGTCACAAGCTCTTTGTAGACCTTAACTTCCTTATCTTAGAAGTCAACTAGAAAATGAAAAATGAGAAGCCCCAAGGTATTAGGGGCAAGATAAACCATAGGAACAGAGTAAAACATGGTATAATAATAACAAAATTCCATGTAAATGTCTTCAGTTGTACCAAATACCAAACGAACACTTTTATTGGCTGCTGCTAGAGCTCAGGGAGAAGTTTCAGTGGTGTCTTATTCTTCAGTATGAAAGGCTTTGAGACTGAGCTAGAGAGAGATGACTTCTTAGTTACCATGAACTCCATGTGTGTACCCAGGTTTGACTGGCCTAGAGGAACTCCCTTGATAGCTAAATATATGAACTAGATGAAACCTACATAGCCACTTTAGCCAAGATTCTTGTTACCCAAATGAGCAAAATCAAAAAAGTTTATACTCTCAAAGGAGGTTGTTTTAACCAGACTTATCTCTAGGTAGTCATCATATATCACACATGGCAACTTCCATTTCCATTCTATGTGAAGTCACTGTGTCTAAAAATGTGTGAGAATCTGTTGAAATTTCTATCTGGTGTAAGTCATTCCTATTCTGAGAGCTTATGAGAAAGATTTATCAAGTGGTTTGATTAACCATTTTGATTAACCTCATGTTTATATTTTGTTATAATGAGTAAGACAAGAGCACAACTTTGTTTTTCCAGGTGGCTTCCCAGTCATAGTAATAAAAATGCCATTAATTGGATAGTGCATTTTTTTCTTGCTGATACATAATATTGCTTTATTACATAGTAACATGCAAATGAATTCGTGCCTATTTCTGGATTTGTTGTCTATTTCCAATGATTGGTCTCACTTTTGTAACAGAGAAGAGCACAATTAATTATGGAATAATTATAATATGGTTTAAGCTGCTGCACCCAATCCCCCACAGCCAATTCTCTTATTGACTAAAATATTTCTGGCTTTAAAAAACTTGTTTGGTTTTCCAAATGAACTTTAGACTCAGCTTGACTAGTTTTAAAAATATTATGTTGATACTTCTATAGGGATCTTAATTTTTAAAAATATAATTCATTCTCCCATCAAAGAACATAATATGACTTTTTATATACCCTTTCTTTGTTTTGTCTATCGGTAGAATATTTAATGTTTTGTTATCTAGATCTCATCAACATTTCTTGATATGACTATTCGTAAGTATTTTATTGTTGTTTTGCTGTCTTAAGAAGCAAATATAATTGATAGTATATTTCCTAATTTGTTGTTGAAGATTTGGGGTATATTTATATATTTTAAATAAAGAAGGATATGCTTTTTAAATAAAAAATATTGAGAAGAGAATAGTGCCAATTTAACATTGAATGTTAATAACATATGTTCATTAGGAAGGTTTTATTTGAACATTTTGTTCAATATTTATTAATAAGCTTTTCCATTTGTTTTTTTTTAGTTTATTCAGCTTTTAATTTACATAGAATAATAGTCATATTTTTTGGTGTGAAGTTTTGTGACTTTTTAAAAATGCATAGTTTTATGTCACCACCATCAAAATTGAGATATGGAATAATTCCATTGTCACTATAAGTTCCTCCAGCTGCCCCTCTGTAGTCATCGCCTCTCCCTACTTGACCTCTAGCAAACATTAACCTGTTGTTGTGGATTACAGTTACTTTTTCCAGAATAATGTCAGAACAATTGAATAATATAGTGAGCATAGCTTCTCTCACACAGCATAACAGTTTTGAGATTCATCCATGCTTCTGGGAGTATCAATAGTTCATTCATTTTTTTTGTGCAGATGTGTTGATGCATACCTTTGCATGGAGGTTAACATAGTTTGTTTATCCATTCAACAGTTGAGGAATATTCCAATTGTTTCCAGTTTTGAGAAATTGTAAATAAAACTGCTATGAACACTTATGTACGAGATTTTGTGTGAATTTAAGTTTTCATCTATCTTGGGTAAATACCTAGAAGTGAAATTGTTGGATCATACAGTAAATGCATATGGTTGACCCTTGAACAACATGGGGAGTAGAGGTATGACCACTGCACAGCCAAAAATTTGTGTATAACTTTTGACTCCCCTAAAATATAACTACTAATTGCCTACAATTGACTGGAAGCCTTACCAATAACAGAAACAGTTGACTAACCCATAGTTTGTATGGTATGTTTATTATATGTTGTATTCTTACAATAAAGTAAGCTAAAAACAAGAAAATATTAAGAAAATCATAAGAAAGAGATAATGTATTTACAAGTCATTAAGTGGAAGTGGGTCATCATAAAGGTCTTCATTCTCATCATGTTTATACTGAGTAGGTTGAGGAAAAAGAGGAAGGGGAGGGATTGGTTTGGCTGTTGTAGGTGCAGAGGCAGAAGAAAATTTCACATGTGAGCACACTAATGCCATTCAAACCCATACTGTTCAATGCTCAATTCTGTGTAACTTAATTGAAAACTGCCAAACTGTCATTTAAACTTGCTGAATCATTTTGCATTCTCAACAATGAAGAATGAGAGTTTCAGGTTTTCTTTTTATTTGGTTTTCAGCAGTTTGATTTTGATATGTGTCTGGTTCTGGCTTTCTTTAAGTTTACTCTTTTGAGTTTGCTAAACTTATGGGATTTATAACTGTATATCCTTCACCACATTTGAGAAGCTTTCAGACATTTTTATTCAAAGTTTTTTTTCAACAGTCTTTCTCCTCTTTATCTGAGACTCCAGTGACATAGAGCTTACTTACAGCTTTTTAAATTGTTTCACAGCTTCCCAATACTCTGTTAACAATTTTCAGCCTTCTACCTCTGTTCTTTAGATTAAATAATTTCTATTACTCTGTATTTGTGTTCAACAACTCATCCATTTGTCATATCCATCCAGCTATTGAGTCTATACAGTGCTTATTTAAAATGTTATATTTTTTAGTTTTAAATTTTTCATGTGGATTATAAATTACATTTTACTTCTCTACTAGAATTCTATGTTTTAATTCATTTCAAGAGTGCTTACCTTTAAGTCATGGAGCACTGTTATAGTCTCTGTTTTAAAGTCTTAATCTGATACTTTCAGTATCGGCTTCATCTTGGATTTGGCATCGTTTGGTTATAATTTTACTTGAGAATTGGTCACATATTCCTGGGATTTTTTTTAACTGAGTAATTTTAGATTGTATTTTGAATTTTTAAAGTATTACGTTGTGAGACGCTAGGTCCTATTAAAATTCTCCCCAAAATGTCTGTTTTGTTTGTTTGTTCGTTGGTTGGTTGGTTGCTTGCTTTTAGGAGACAATCCAGCTAGTTTCAGACCGTGCATCCGTCCTCCCTTCTGTGGTTGGTGGTTCTAACATGAGTTCAATTCACAAGGTCAATGATAAGCTGTTTTTGTGTCTTCCAGGTATGTGTCATTCGGGAATTAGTCTGGGCCTTCGGTGTTGGTTTCCATTGTAATTTAATTCCCAAAGCCTTTTTTTAAAGCTTGTTTGGGTCTGTACCACATACATGCAGTTCAGGGATGAGCCTAAGGTTTGTGCTTTTTTATGCAGAGATTAGGGGATCCCCCTCTCCAGGCTCTCTTCTCTGGGATTCTCATCACATGCTTTGGCTTCTAAGAATTCCCTTTTCCCACCACCTGGCCAGAAATATAGTAGTTCTTTTAGAATTTTAGTCACCTAAGATTCTTGTATGCATTTCCTTGTGACTGGTCACTGTTACCAGGGCAAAGCAATGAGAAAAAAGACAGAAAATAATGGGTATTCCATCCTCAGTCTTGGACTATGTGAGCTCCTTTTTCCGTCAGTCCTTCAGGTCAGAAACATGGTTTTGTTGTTTTCAGAATTTCAGTTGCCCATTAGAACAGGGTTAGGGGAAAGAAATGAGAAACTAGAAAATTTAATGGGATTTTTTCTACACCCTCCAGCTCACAGGAGTCTTTTTTTCTGGTGCTCTGGTTTCACATGGAGTTTTTGCTAACTGTAACCCTTGCATAGTTGTACGACTCTAGATGCCTCTCATACAAGATAGGAGATAAAAGAGGAGAAAGAAATGGAAACATCACCCCTAATAGGATATTCTTCAAGTTTTTAGTTCTCCGCCCCCATCTGCCTTTTATTGCTTATTTCTCTGTCTTCAGATGTTACTTTTTATATTTTGTCCAGAGTTTTTAACATAATCAGTGAGAGAGATGGATTATACTAAAATTACTTCATCTTGACCAACACCTAAGCCTTCAGCCCATTTTTTTTAAAAAGTGTAGTACATTTCATTTAGTTAATAATAATGTATTGCATATTTTAAAATAACAGTAAATTCAAATGTCTCACCAGAAAGAAATGGTAGGTATGTTAGGTGATGAATATGTTGTTAGCTTTATTTGATCATTCCACATTGTAGACATATATCAAAACATCACACAGTATTTTATCAATATATACGATGAAGATTTGTTTATCAAAAATAACAATCAATTATTAATTCATAAAATAAAATGAAAAATAATTTTAGAAAGAGAAAGTAAATTCCAGAAGAATTCTAGAGCACAGAAAAATGACAAACAACTAAAAAATAAATTGTTTTATTTTCCTTTTACATAATGCAGAACACTGGAATATGTATCAATTATAGTTTTAACCACCAACATGATCCAAAGCTTCTTTTTCTTTTTCAGAGAGTAAAACAATTCGGCACCAAACCACTTTTACTTTCCGCATTTGTGTTATAGGGTGATAGCCTTCTTTTTGGGTGAAAATCCAAGTTTTGCTTTTAAAGTTACACAGCAGAATGCAACTTTGTCTAACAAATGTCTAGTATTTGATGTGCATGGCTTTCTCTTCTTTCAACAATTTAGAATTTCTGTACTAAAAGCTCTTCTCAGAATATTCAAATATAAATTAATTATAATCTAGGTTTTCTCTAAGCTTCTTTTAAGAGTCAGATATTTAAGAGCTACTCTAATGGCTATAATAACTATGCATTCTCCTAGATCATAAAGGTCCATTAATGAATAAGAGTAGTTGTGTAGATGCCAAAGTATACCTGAGCCATGTTTTCTCAACTGCTGCAAAAAAAGGTTTTACTTTATGTAAATATACCTGGTAGATGCATTATTTATTTGAACAGCATTTGTATCTTTGCTAAAAGCAGAGTTGAAAGCATTATCCTTTGAGTTATCAAATGTTTCTTTTACATAAACAACACCTTCTTTGCCAAGATTAATTTCTTAGGAAAAATTACATCTCAATAAATGAATATCCTCAATTTCTGTTGTTAGTCCAAGAAAATAATATAAACAATGTGTTTCTCTGTTGTCCTAGGTTCCTAAGGAATTATAAGCAAATTAAGTGCCCAACTGCAGTAATCTCCATGTCAGAAACACTTTTACATCTTCACCTTTTAATATGGCCTCTATTCTGTTTTTGTTTTTGAAATCAACTTTATTGAGTAAAAATTTATACATAATACAATAAACCTATTTTAAGTGTACACATTGATATTTTATGATAAATATAGAAACAAGATAATCACAACCCAGATAGGTAACATTGATATTATCTCTGTAAATCCAAGAAAATGACCAAAGAAGTCTCAATCACTTTAAGGGGCTTATTTGCCAAAAGTAAGGTCACACACCCAGGAGGCAGGTCTATGGCTTTCTCTGAAGATGATCTTGATGGCTTCAGTATTTAAAGTAAAAAGAGTGGGTATTGAGGGAACAGAAATATTTCAAAAGTGTGTCAATAGATAAAAAGACAGAATAGTCTCATGCTTTGGAGTCTTTGATCAGCCTTTCACTGTGAATATACAATTTTCACGAGAGAGGAGAGTAGAGGAAATAGTCACTTATGCCTTCATCTGGCTCAGTGAATTAGCAATTTTACATAAGACAATGTAGATAATATGGCAGAGGAAGCAATCAGATATTCATTTGTCTCCAGTGAGCAGAGGGATGACTTTGAGTTCTATCCTTTGTCCCACTCTTGTTAAGATAAACTATCAATTTATGTGGCCAGTGTCAAATTCACAGAAATACTTTAGGATAAAGATCTTGAAGCCCACAAAGAATTTCCTTGTGGGAAAGTTGTGAAGCACGTATGTAGCTTTTTACTTTTGTAGTCATATTTTTTAGGAACCAAAAGAGAGGCAGGTTTGCATGACCTAGCTTTCACTTTGACTTTTCTCTTTGGCTTAGTGAGTTTGGGGTCCCATGATTTATTTTCCTTTCATACCTCAAAAATTTGCTTTCTGAATCATGTCTTTGAATTGTCCCACTTCAGGGGCTAACAGTGATCTTTTTAAATTTACTTTTACCCATTTAAAAATTTTATTTACCTAAAAAATGTACAGTATGTTCCTTTGTGTCTGGCTCCTTTTGCTCAGAATATTTTCTACTTATATTTCAACCACAATACTTTCACTTTTTAAAAGCTATATGTCTATGGTTATTCTTAAAAGTCTTAACTTGTAGATACTATGTATTTTTTTTTCTTTGGCTAACCTTTACTTTTTTATTTATTTATATTACTTGTTTTCAAAAATTTGATAGATATGTCTTAGAGTGGTTTTGCTTGTCTTTATCTTACTCGAGTTTAATAATCTTGGTTGTATAGTTTTTTTTTTTTTTAAGAAAACTTTTGGCTGTTCCCTCTGTAAAAAAAATTTTTCTGACTACACATCACTGGATTCCAGTCTTCTATATGTTCTTGTCCTATAGGTCACATTATGAAGGCTCTATTAAACTTTTCTTTGGATCTTTTTCTCTTGTGTGCTTCAGTTTGGCTAGTTTTTATGGCTTGATTGAAAGTTCATTAGTCTTTTCTTAGCCTTTAATCTTCTGTTAATCCCATTCAGTAAAATTTGCATTGCAGATTCTTTTTTAGAAATTGCATTTGGTCCCCCTGTTTTATTTTTGAAACAAACTCCATTTCACTTTGTATTATGTTCTTTTCACTTTTCATTTTGTTTTCTTTACATTCCTGGCAGTTTGCCTTCTCTTATATGACAGTATCATCATCCTTGTCATTTCTGGGAATATTTTATTGACTAATTTCTCTCCTGGTCATAATTACATTTTCTGTTTCTTGGAATATCTAGAAACTTTTATTCACTTCTGAACACTGTATATGTTAAATTGTTGAATGTCTGCATTTTATTTTCTTCCTTAAAAGAATGTCAAATTCTGTTTTGTTTCAGGTAAATTACTTGATTATCTTGATTATTTTAAAGCTTGTTTTTGAGCTTTATTAAGGTGAAGTTAAAAAATCCTTTAAGGTTAGATATTACAACCAAGATGTTATACTTCTGGAATTTCTACTAAATAACCTTGATACTCAGTAAAATCACTCCACTCTGACTGGTCAGAACTCATACGTCATTGTCCTGTTTAAATTCTGGGATTTGATCAGATTGCAGATCTCTGGTAATTCTTTGTCTGTTCTCATAGAGTTTCACTCAATGCCTATGCAGATTAATATTTAGCAACAGACTCAAAGACACTGAAGTGCTATGTTGATTTCTGAAGTGCTCTGTAGATTTCTGTATAGCTCTCTTTTCTGAAGTGCTCTAGCGGCATCAGCCCCCTAACACACTAACTTTTGTCCTCTTGTCTCAGACAGGATGCATGCTTTGTTTGGGGTCTCCTTCTTACACCCTGATCAAAACATGCCTTGGGGCAGAAAGTCAGAGTGATTGTAGTTATTATTCTTTTAGGGATCACAAAATAAAAGCCACTATCAATATTTTAACTATATAAAGTCTAAGATAATTAGAGTTTGTTTTTGAGGAATAATTTTATTATCCACATCTCAGTATTTATGGCCTTTATCAAATCTTTGAATAAGACAGATATAGCCTAAATACACTAGGAGTAAGAAGACAGATAATGGCCAAAATCTGAAAGTAGGTACTTCTATCAAATTAAACATCAGAGGCATTTCTATAAGTACACAGTCTTAAGTGATAAGGTTTTAAAAGTGCCATAAATTGGCATGTATATTCTTTTTTGATGCATTTATTTATCACATTATTTCATTAATAACTACATCTGCCTGCCCCTCGCCCCATGCCTACAAAGAGGAATAGTCTGTGAGAGGGATAATCTATGGTTAATATCACCCAATCTGGATGAACAACTCTAGTTCATTACAGTTAAGAAGGAGTCAAGTTTGGTGACATCTTCCATGGAATTCCCACAACAAGTTTCATTTTTAGAGATATTTCACATAAATTTTAAGATGCTCATTAAAAACTCTATGTTGACTTACTATTATTCTTGGTAAAGATCCAGTTGTATAAATGGTATTGGAATGTCAATAGTGTTTGTTTAACTAGCTTCTTTTTGTCACTCAGAAATAAGCTTAAATCTGCCTTTACCAGAACTATCTTTTCTGAAGTAGCCATTCTCTATAATATCTTTTAAATTAAATTTTAATTGAACAATAGAACTTACTCATTTTTTCTTTACTTATTTATGTGTAATTGCTACTCCTTATTCCCCTTTCCATACCAAATGAAATGTGAAATACTAGAAGGCAAATCTTGTTCTTTTATATATCCCTGGGACCCAGAACAATCCTTGACAAGAAGAGGGGGCTCAATAACTGTTTTTTAAATTATTAAATAGATAAAAGTTTTTCATCAGAGTGATAATACAGGAGATGATTTACATCTCATAGGCTACATATAAAGAGGACCTGAATAATGGCAATAATGTTTCTTTTTGCTTTTGTATAGTAATCACTACTACCTTTCTATTATCTTTTCAGTAGTCATTGTATGATTACACATGAAAATTAATTACAACAATCAGTTATTATTTGCTCTCATAAATGATTATTACATTTCACTTTACAGTTTGGCCAGAGAGAATGATTGAGTTACAGAAGACTCAGTTGTGGGTCTTAGAAATAAGTCCATCTGAGAAATCAGGAAACAGAATTTCAGTGATGTAGGTTCAGAAAAGAAATCTGGGGCCCACCAAGCATGTGTTCTTCTAGTGTTCCAACACAGAGAAATGGGACACAAAGGGAGAACACTGAGAGCATTAAGGAAGTGACTTTAATAGGTGCTGAGTGTCAGGAAGTGAGGAAACATCAAAGAAGTCTTTTTTAACTTGCTTGGCGCTATGAAGAATGTCAAGACTGAGACGAGACAAGGGAAGGTGTTGGAGGAAGACTAAGGAACAAGGCAGAATCACATTTCTGAGAACCAAGCCAACTAAGTATTTCCAGTTAAGTTTCAAGCCCACAGCAGCCGATTTCTCCAAAGTTGGGCTAAAATAATATGAGATATTTTATGAACATGGACTCTGCAATCAAATAATAACTTGTGCACTTGCTAACTGGATAATTTTGAACCATTACTTTCATTTTTCTAACTATAGTTTCCTCATTCCTAAAATGAAATACCATCTGCTTCATTAGGTTATTAGGAAAATTAAGGATAACCAATAAGTACTCACCCAGATCCTTGTTGTTCTTATGAGTATTAATCCTCTCTCAGGCTATACTCAGCCTCTGGAGCAGCCCTGAGCTAGACCATTTATTTGCATCATACTGGGAAGCAGTGAGGAGTTCAAGCTGCAGAGACCTGGGCATTCTCTGACATTCTTTGAACTATGTGCCCATTTAAGGACCCTAGAATGATTTTGGCTAAGATCTGCATGCTTTGTATAGAGAAGGTCCAATTTAGAGTGTGAACTCACACATTAGAGATGTTTTATTTTTCAATTATGGATCTCTGTTGTAATTGCAGAAGGGATATAACTGAAGATCAAATAGTAAATACTGTTCGCTAAAATAATTCGACATAAAATTGTTTCTCCAGAGGATCATTTGAACTCAAGATTTTTAGGCATCAGCAAACCTTGGAAAGCAATCTCTTACCAAGAGACATTATAGAGTGAAAACTGAGCTATTTCGGTTCAGCACCAAGATTTTATTATTCTTAAACGTGGGGTGTGAATAATTACACTTTTTCAAATTATTTTATTACTTTCTTTTTTAATGGCTACCTCTAAAGTGATTAAAGGTAGCCCTATTTCATTAAAAAATATTCTTTAAGCTAAAATCATATTTAACTGACTTGTTATCTAGAGATATTTTGTTAAACGATGGGGTAACACTGAATATTTTCTTGCAGGAAATTTTATGGAAACTGAATTTTATATTGAAAAACAAGAATGTTTCAAGCATCACAGTTTTTTATTTCAAGTTATATGGAGGAATAATTTTAAATAATTCTATACTATAAAGGAGAAAAAGAACAACAATTAGTAGTCACCTGAATACTTCTTTAAAATGTCAAAGTGATATTTCTTGAGAGTACAAGATTAAAAGTGAAGCTACCACTTAAGAAAACATAAAGCACAATTGAAGGAAAGATGCACAGATTAAAAATAATAAAGAGCACTTTCCCTTTATGCTTTGATTACATCTCCTGTCATGAAATAAAAATATTTGATATTCAAAGCTTGGGGGAAACTATATTGTATGTGTGTTAAAGTTGACTTACACTTAGGCTGATTATCTAATTTCTAAGCTTTATTATCATTAAAAACACTACCTTATGTGTTCAAATTGCAGTTATGGAGGTTAGTAGCAAATGATTGATTTGGTTAGTGCAGCAATTCAGAAGCAATCCATGTGAGTTTTTTGGAGGACATGTCAAAGATGACCTCATTAGGATACACTGGGGAAGCCTGAATTTCCTTGGCCTTGAAGCCCTCCCTAGTGAACTATACATGAGAAAGGGAGGGAGTGATTGTAGCCACAGACATCTTCTCAATAAGGACATCTTCAGTATTTCACCAAGTGGGTGTTTCAGCAGGTGCTGATGGAAACATGAATTTTCAGATACATTCAGCAGAGAGAAATGAGATATTTTGACTGAGATATATTATCCTGTCTTGCTTTGTAGCAAAAAGGCAGTAAAGTGTTTCTGCAGGGTCAACTAACAGAAAAGTCATCAGCTAGTAGCAGGGAAGGCATTCGTGCAGCAACATAAGAGTGGACAGAATGTGAATTAGTCTGAAGTCAAGTATTACAAAAGAAAAAAAAAGCAACAGTCCAAAAACTGGAAGGCCTAGGGCCTTGTGTGCATGGTTCATGATACAGAAGATATTACTAAAAGTGACAGTTTCAGTACTAGTCAGAGAAAGTGCAGAATTATAAAGTTCTCATGCCAGAGGAGACCACTGTATCTTAATTTGCTTTCCTTAAAGAGAACCTGATAATTTCTAAATGGATTTTGAAAATTAGAAGAATGTCCTTTGAACTCACCTTCAATCCTTGCAAAAAATCCATGATATTGCAAGGGAGACCCTTTCTGACACAGATATTGTTTGTCAATACGTAGCCACTAGTATAGAGCAAGAAGCAGTAAGGCAGCTGCAGGAAATTTGACCTGTGTGGGTAATAGTGCCTACTTTGGTCACCAATGTAAAAAACTCCATCATTGACTGGTGGTTCCCCCTTTTAATTTCCCTGGTTTCTCATTTACACTGTGTTTTATTTAGTTCTGGCTGCTATAACAAATTATTGTAGCCTGGGTGACTTAAACAACAAACATTTATTTCTTACAGTTCTAGAGCCTGGGAATTCCAAGATCAAGGCGCCAGCAGATTCAGTGTGTGGTGAGAACTCTATTTCTGGATTGAAGACAGCCAGCCATCTTCTTGCTGTATCGACAGATTGTCTCTTTCATGTCTCTTCTTATAAAGGCATTAATCTCACTCACGAGGGTTCGTTCCCCTTTCATGGGCTAAATACTTTCTAAAGGCCCCACATCCAAATACCATCACCTTAAGGCTTAATGTTTCAACAAATGAATCTGGGGTCCCAGGACAAAAACATTCAACCCATAGCACACTGTAGACATTTATTGAACATCTAATATGTGGCCAAGAGCTATGTTGGGGATTAGAATTTGAAAGATACAATTCCCTATAGGACATTACAAAAGAAATTGGTAGAAAATGAAGTCATATTATGGCTCTCAAGAAGACAATACATTGTTAATTGCTGACATAAGATGTAGAGAAAAAATGTTTAAAAAAGTAATGTTGGCTTATGATGAAATTGTGGTTTTACAGTTGATCCTATTTATTGCTTATTCTTAAGGAGCTTATTTAGTGGTCTAGTCTTTAATTATAATATTAGGGAAGTAAGTAAGGTAGAGTCAAGAATGATTTCTTGTTTTCCAAGCCCTTAACACAATTAGCAAGGTAGCCTGTTATTGCATTTGAAGAAACTCAAATCTCTTGTAACATCCAATCTTTTATAATATGGCATGTAATGTAGCTTTTGATTTGGTTTTGGTAGCATAGATCTAATTCATAAGAATATTACAGAAATATGAGGGGCATAAACTGTTCTCTTTTAAAAAGACATTGCCAAGGTGATTTATGTAATTGAAATTCTATATTTATAAGTACAGTTGTGCCACGAAATTTAGGCTAGCAGGCAGACTGTCAAAATTCTTACTAGAATTTTCATGAGAAAGAAGGTTTGCCCAAATCTTCACTAGTTCCCACATAAATAAAGCTGTTTTGGGAAACAGAGAATAAGGAATAGAAGATCTTTTATTTCAAAGCCCCTGTAAAAGACAAACAGAGAAAGAATGGTCAAATACAATACATGAAGACCAATAAGATAAAACGATATGCTGTTTTTAGTCGTTATGAGTTATAAATGTTGATAGATTTTTGTGAGATATTTTGGATTGCTTTATTTAGAAATAAATTTTTAAAATCTTTAAGATATATAAACTGCTTAATCTATTATAATTGGATTTTTATTTGAGACTTTGGCAGCTTTAATGACTGTATATTATGGGTATGATTCCACGTGCAAGATCTTTCTAAAAAGCATATTGAAGTTCTTTCTTTTGTCAAGTACAATTTGATTGTAGAGTGTCCAAGTCATTTGTTTTTCTTCTTCTTCTTTTTTTTTTTTTGGCCAATTCAATGCTCAGTGCCATTTCTAGAAAAGAAAGAAAGCTTACAGATACAGAGTTTGCTGAATGGGCAATGAAAACAGTCTTTTTGAATTTGGACACATTTTTGCCTTTATCTTAAGATAAAAACAAGATGAGTTTAACTCTCAGTTACATATTTTAATTTTAGTGTGATATAAAGTCAAGGTTTTTTCAGTTCTTTTAAAGAGAAGAATAAGAACTAAAAATAGGCCAATCTTAGTAGAATACTATATTTTATTTGGGAAAATTAATTTACTATTAATTATGCTATAGGTTGAATCATTTCTCCAGTAAAAAGATATGTTAAAGTCCTAAGCCCCTGTACCTTACATTGTGAACTTTATAAAAAGGGTCATTATAGATGCAATTAGTTGAATTAAGATTAGGACATACTGGAGCAGGGCGGGCCCTTAATCTAATATGGTTGATGTTTTATCAGATGTTAAGATGCAGACGACACAGAAAGGAGATGGGGAAATACAGGATATAAGAAGGTAGTTCCCCACCAAAGGCCCCCAACCCCAAGCCTGGAAACCTGTGGCCCTAAATAGGAACAGACATTCCAGTTTTCACACCCAAATGTTGCTTTTGGCCCACCATGTATCCATATAAACCTCCAACCCCAGGCTCCACAAGCAGATAACCAGACAAACAGAAGGGTAGAAGAACAGCAGATTGGTGCAGCAGAGAAGGAGAGAAGAGACAGAATGTCTGAACATCAAAAGGAGTTCAGCTGGGGACAGTCGGAGAGGAGATCAACCAGGAGCCAAATTTCAGGGGAAGATCATTTTCCCATTCCATCCTCTTTCCAGCTCCCCATCCATCTCTCTAAAAGCCACCTCCACCACTCAGTAAAACCCCCACATTCACCGTCCTTCAAGTCCATGTGTGATCTGATTATTCCCAGATGCCAGAGAAGAACCTGTGTACTAAGAGGGCACTGAGCTGGTTAACACTTAAGCCGTCTGAAGATGGCAGAACTAAAAGAGCACTATAGTACACCTACTGAGGCTTTGGAGTAGCAGGCATCCACCCCTAGATGCCACCGTGGGGCTGGAGCCCAAAAAGTGCTTGCCCAGGCTCCTGCACCTTATCATCTGTGTGCTACCTTTCCCGTAAGGAGTTTGAGCATGCACAGTGGCTGAACAGACGAGCCACACCCAGGTATATGTCCTGTGAGGGGGTCAGGGAACTCTCCTGTTTCACAAAGACAGTAGGACAGAAGGAGACAGCTGTGAAGATGGGGACAGAGATTGAAATTAGGCTGCTTCAATCCAAGGAATGCCTGGGACTATCAGAAGCTTGATGACAAAGGGCAGAATCTTTCCCTACAGGCTCTGGAGGGAACATGACTGCTGGTACCTTGATTTTGGACTTCTAGCATCCAGAACAACAAGACAATACATTTCTATTATTTTAAGCCACCCAGTTTGAGATAAATGACAGCAGCCTTAAGAAACTAATATAACGACTATAGCAAACTTCCAAATTTTATTAATACAACAATTCAAGGAGCTATTTTTTGGAGATCTGACATAATAGTCCAAGAACACACAGCCACCAGGTGTTTTTTTTCCTCTACCACTCTCAAGCAACTATATGACTGGGATCCTCCTTTATCAAACAAGAAATTGTATATCTTTATTCTCTGATTTTTCTTTTGCTTTAGAAGCAATCATAAGCATTTTTTCTCTTTTACTTCTATACTTTTCTCCCTTTTCTGCTAAGATCATTATCATTTCCATTGTGGAAAAATGAGTTTTGTTTTGTCAACCTTACATTAGACAGATGATTCCAAAACCATAGGGTCATCATGATGTTAGATGAAATTCATGGCAGATATAAGGATGTTAATTTCCTATCCCTACCACCAGAGTATTTGTAGTTGAATCCATAAACATGGAAATTATGTAGGTATAATCATTGCACTTTTGAGATTTAAAGCTCATCTTAAATTACTTTCAAAGCAGTAAGATTTCCATTTGGTAGGGAGAAAAAAACAACCTTTATGCTGTTTTCTTAAATGTCTGCTACCAACAGTTCAACATTGTATTTAATGAGCTGTTCCATTATGCCTGGACTGGAAGCACCCATTAATCAATTCTGTGCTCCCTAACCTCCTTTGCCTGACGAGGGGAATAAAGTTTCCTTGCAATAATTGCTGTGGCTTCAGGTGATAAAAGCATCCCTGCCTGTTGAGTAATGCATTAGCTAATATGAAAAACAGAGACCCCAAAATAAAGGAAACATAAGTTTTTTTTTTTTCTGATGCCACATGTAAATTCTACAATAAGCCACATACATTGGTAGGAGACTCCTCTAGTCTGTGCAATCCTTTAGAAACCAGTTCCTTTGCATATTTTTACTTTTTCACTTCCTTAAGCATTGTCCTTATCTGAAGACTCAAAGCTGTTCTATACAAGGGGCAAAGGAAAGGACATGGAATCACATATGTTCAATTTTTGAAGACTCAGAAGGAGAATTAGGAACCACCATTTCTATTCACATTCCACTGGCAGGAATTTAGTTAAATGGTCAAACAGCTTCAAGCGGGACTAAGAATTATAATTATTCTCTGGGTAGCTATATTCTAGTTACACCTCTTACTATGGAGGAAGGTGACAAAGGACATCAGTGGAAGTAGCAGTCTCTTCCAAAGAGTGTTACTAATATAAACTAGAATATATGTTTGCTTCTAGGAATGTAAATGATTTAACATAAGATGTTAAGCCTACAAAGTCATTTCAACAATTCTCAGTTCCAAATATTTTCATTAACGATATCATGCCATTCTTTGGAGATATATTTGGGCATCCTTTAACCACTTTCAAGACTTCATTCTATATTCAATTTAAAGATTACATTAATTTTTATTTGAATGGATGCTAAAAAGCAGTATGGCAAATATATTATATATCATTTTATAAATTTGTTGAAAGGACTGAAACAAGAAATTCAAAGCCATGTCTGTGAATTTTCCCAGACTGCCTCTTCTGAAATCAACAGAAGGTGTTTAGGATTGCAAGAGAGAAGTTCTGTAGTAATAGCTATCTTCTTGCCTCACACTGTCCAAGATAGAGAAAGGGTTCAGGAGCAAAGTGGGAAAAGAAAGAGTGAATGAGAGAGAGAGAGAGAGAGAGAATCTCACATAACAAAATAAATTTATTAAAAATTAGAAAGGTACAAGAGCAACAGGGAATCCAGAAAAACAAATTTGAAGACTGTAGAAAAAAATTTAATTTTTGGTGTAATAATTTATTTCCTCTCTTCACTCAGTGAATCTCCTTTTCAGCCCTAAAAATTAGAACCACTTTGAGTCAGTACATATATTCTTCTCATGGTCCTTTCGGTGTCCGTGATTTTTACACTCTCTTAGCTTAATAAAGCTGTATTAGTAAGCATTATAAATTAGAGCACCTACTATTTTGATGTTATTTCATTAGAGAAACTACTTCCTAAAAAGTGTCTCATGCTCTGTCTACATTTTGAAAATAAAATAAAATGAAATTGGATTGATTCAAAATTTTGTAGGCTGTTGCTGTATGTGTGTGCATTTTCTTGAGAATTATATATTTTTAAGGATACTCTAAGTTGTCACAAAAGTAGAGATGAAAATTGTTGCTCCAAAATGATTAGAATTGCAGTTATGGTAGGTATATTTCTCTGAGGCCAGGAAGAAAAAGATAAAAGCCATCATTTGGACTTCTAAGTTCTCTATTTGTATTTTCAGAGATCTCATATAAAATATTTATCTGAGGCATCATGGTATGTGAAATCATTTTTTCAGGTAAAATGAAAATACCCATACTTTGGTCATAATAGGGCACTGAGGGACTTAAGAAAACTTAATCATCAAAAGAGATTCAATTATGTTCTTTACACTCATTTACTAAGACAAGGAAGAAGACTGTATCATTCCAGAAAATAAAGTTAACTGTACAGTAGCAAACAAACAAACAACATTTCAGAAGAACTCTTAACCTAAAAGTTAAGTTTGTCAGCACACTCTGTGGAAAAGTCTCCAGGAAGATCCCCTAAATCCTTTAGGTGTGACTTTAAATGGTTTGCACCTGAATTTCTTTGCCTGGGTGCTTCCTCTGTTCTCTTGAGCCCTTTCTGGCTGCAGGCTTAGCAGGCTGAAAGTGTCTAACTAGCCCCTGGGAGCAGCCCTCACTAGTAAGTATCCTGGCAGCCTCTCTCACATAACGGAACTTCCCAGCTGGGTTCTATGCTTTTCTGAGTTCCCTTGAGAGATTAAGTTGCTTTTGTTCACAGTGGTGATGTGCTTGATAACACACCATATCACCTTCACTCTTCTGCTTTCTTATTGATATGTCCTGGGATCCCAAACTACTTATATTTTAATCCTTAACTGGGTCCTGTAGGAATGGAAACTAAGACCAGCCCCAGCCACTGAAAATTACAATACAGCAATGTTTACTGTTCTGTTTCATAAAGAGTTCTATTTTCCTTAACCCTGTATTGGCCTAGAATAATCATATAAAATGATTAAACTGTAGAGAGGACAAGGTCCCCAAAGGGCATTGTATTAGTCCATTATCACACTGCTGATAAAGACATTCCCAAGACTGAGCAACTTAACAAAAGAAAGAGGTTTAATTGGACTTACAGTTCCACTTGGCTGGGGAGGCCTCACAATCATGGAGGAAGGCAAGGAGGAGCAAGTCACATCTTATATGGATGATGGCAGTCAAAGAGAGCTTGTCTAGGGAAACTCTTGTTTTTAAAACCATCACATCTCATGAGACCTATTCATTATCACCAGAACAGCACAGGAAAGACCTGCTTTCATGATTCAATCATCTCCCACCAGGTCCCTCCCACAACTTGTGGGAATTATAGGAGCTACAAAGTAAGATTTGGGTGGGGACGCCACATCAGGCATCTAACTCCCTTTGCACATTTTATACATGAGGAAACTGAATCAGAGAGATAACTTGTCTTTCTCAGAGTCCTGTGGCCTTGTGATGAAGAACACAGTCTCAAGCAAGTTAGATTACATGGTTTGAATCTTGGCCCCAATAATTTATTAGCATTTATTAACATATATAATTAACATTAGACAAATGTGGAAGTAGGAAATGTAATTAAAGCATACAAAATAAGCAAGGAAATTTTTCTTGATCTCAAGTAAAATAAAATTGGATTAGCATAAGGCAGATAATCATAAAAAGAGAATTGTTTTATACATAGAGAGAAAATAGGTGGATTATTAATAATAGTGCACAAAAACAAACCTAAACACTAGGACATTAAATTCTCAGGAGCACAGGCCTGTGAATTAGAAGACTTGATTAGAATCCTGGCTTTGGCTCTTATTGGCTACTGATTTTTGGCAGTGTGCTTACATTCCTGTACCTCCAACTAGTCATCTGAAAAATGTGAGTAATGATTATAGTCTCTCACAGGATTTCTCTGAAGATTAAAAGAGATAATGCATATAAAGTAACTGATACATACTAAGCTCATAAACATTAACTTTCATTTATTGGCACAGTGGTAGTGATAAATTCCAGGTCCAAGACTCTTCCACCCTACCATGCTCTCCATCCCGAAAGAGCAATGGCATGACACACGAGTGATGATAACTAACATTTAAATCCATACCTAAGTTGTAATTACCACAATAAATGAAAAACTCTCTTCTTTTCATTAATATGCTAACAAATGAGTTCTCTTTAAGTATGGTTTTTCTCATTTAATATGTGGCACAATACAATTTATTTATAGCAATTATTCCTTTTTGACACAGTGCAGAACTGTTTTATGTGGTGTTTCTTCTGCCTAATAAATGGAGCACCTTAATCTTAAGTTTATGTTCAATTAAGGGAATCAAAGCTGAAAAACCTGACGTGCAATTGCAATGCATAATTTACAATTTAAATTCACCATGCAGGTTCAGGATGTGATCATGATAAAATTTTTCTTCCTTAATAAAAAATGTCAATAAGTATTGTTGGTCAAAGGGTATAAAGTTTCAGATAGACAGCAGGAATAAATTTTTCAGATCTACTGCTCAGTAGGGTGACTGTAGTCAATCATAATGTATTTTATATTTCAAAATAACTAAGTACATTTTGAATGTCTCACCATAAAAATGATAAGTAAATGAGGTGATATGTTAATTTTCTCAATTTAATTATTTCAAATTATATATTTATCAAAACATCACATTGTACCACATAAATGTATATAACTGTGATTTATCAATTTAAAAGAATATTAATAATAAAAACAATAATAAATTAGAAACAAATTTAAAGTGGTGGGAGATTAATATACACTGTTACATCCATATGGGATGATGCCATGTGGCCATTAAATTACTCAGTGGTATAATATTTGACATGAAAAGTGTTCTGGATAAATTTCTAAGTAAAAAAAAGTGAGCTATAAGATATTTTGAAGAGGGCGACTATCCTCTTGAAAAATGTCTAACCTGGAGAAAGACTAGAAGAAAATATAAACAGCAGTTACTCTTACCTGGCAGGCTTTGGGGTAATTTCCCTCTTTCCTTTTCTGTGTTTCCAAATTTCCTGCATTTGCTAGCATATTCATTTTAGTAACTATTTAAATATATACTTAAAAATATTTAAATGAAAATATGTAGGTCAGCAGTAATAAGCAAAACTAAATTGGAACAGCTATATCTATTCTTTACCCCTGGACTTAAATGATATTCTTGGTTCCTTGCATTCATATTTGTTTTTAAAGTATCATTTTCTTAAACTTTCATTTAATGTAGTGAATATACTCCTGAAGTAAAATATTGCAATTGAGACAAGGAAAGTTTAGACTGTTTCCTCTAATTGATCTTCCACACTCTTTTAATTAGAACAGACTCAGGAAAGACATAAAAATAAAATTATTGATTCATCTGAAATTAAAAATTTGTCATTGCATTTTCTTCAAGAAGTGTAACATGACTCTTGTTAAACAATGATTTTCCAATTTTAATTACATTAAATTCTGCCTTTCTAAATTCTTGCTGTCATTCTAATTAAAGGGACATTTCTCATTTTCTATGCAACAATCCTATTTTGGTAGACTTGAATCATCTTCACATAATTTTCCAGAAGTTTTTTGCACTTTAAAGTAGGTAAAGTTACTCTCTGCTAAAAGATTAATAAAATACTTAAAATGTCTTGCAGATGGTGTAGAAGACTTATGTACTTTCTATGGCATGTAATTCAATGGAGAAAACTTTTATATGCACATTGCTAATGAAAACAAACAAACAAACAAAAACCACACACACAACACAGGTTATTACAACAAAGTATTAATGTTGTAAAAATTCCCTGTGAACAGGTAGTAAATTTCAAACATGTTCACACAAGGTGCAACATCATATGGGGATAGATACTATCAGGAGCCTTTCCAGTAGTTTTTGCCCCTTCTTTGTTGCTAGAATATCACAAATTTTGTTCAATTACTAATGGGTGCCCACTTTTTAAACCTGAGGAAGTCACTGTGAGGATGACAGACTGGATATCCCACTGGACTGTGATTGCAAGCCTTCATTCAATTAATATATTTTAAGCAATTAACATTAGCAAAATGTAAAATATAAAAACAGGAAATGTAATAAGTGAACACAAACTAAGAAAAAATGGTCCCTGCTCTCAGACAAAATTAAACAGGATTAGTACAAGATGAACAATCAGGAAAATAAGTGTTTTATACAGAGCAAGAAAATTTAGAAAGTATCAACAGTTCACCAACACAAATCTACACATGAGAACAAGCATTCATTCATTGATACCTTCACTTCACAGCTTTACTTAAAAAAATACTTTTTGTGCACTTGACATAGACAGGATGGGTATTGGGAATACAAAGACTAATAAGCTTTAATTAGCATAATAGGAATACAATATGTATGGAATTAACTTAATATGATGTAGCAGATGGTAAGTGTAAGCTAAAGAACAGAAATAAAAGTAATTCATTCAGGGAACCTTTAGAAGAGTTTATTTCAACCTATGAAGTCCAGGGAAATTTTGTGAAAATAAGTGTGATTTGAAAAATAATTAGCTAATCTTTAAAGATAATTTTTTTCAGTCAATAAACATGTATTTCCTACCTAAATATGTAACCTAAGTTCTGGCATTACAATTAAAAAGACAAAAAACAAAAAGACAAGAAGCAACAAATTCATGTGCCTGAAAGGCTCAGCATCAAATAAAAGAATAGAGGAGACTAATATAAAATTAACAAGAATAAGTTGTGCTTTATAATAAAATTGAGATGTAAGTGTGACAGGATGCAATGAATGAAACAACCCAAGATCAAAAGTGGTGTCTGAGCTTCATGTCTAAGAGAATGAAAGCTGCAAAGTTCACATTTCAGAAGATGGTGGTTAGAGAAAAAAAATTTCTCTTTTCTTTTTCTTTTTTTTTTTTTTTTAAGAGAAGGAAAGGAAATCTTGTTATAGAGAGCTGAAATTTGGGACGAGAGATGCAAGGGTGATTTTAAAGACATATTAATATAGCACATGCAATGAAATTTCTTTCCTCTGTCTTTCCAAGGAGACTTTCAGAAAAATCTACATTGCTTTTCAAAACTATTATCGATTTGAATTTTTTTCCAGGTGCCATGACATGTGTGTGGTGAGATAGGCTACATGCAGGGGCTGAGTGAAAGTCATAGCCCTCAAGTGTCCAGAAACATTCAGATGACAATGTTCACCAAGTCCAAAACCAAATTATATCTGTTCCCTAAAGCTGACTGTCCTGCTGTGTTCCAGTGCAAGACACTGACACACACAGATGACCTAAACCAGGAGCCTGATCATGATCCTTGACGTCGCTTTTCTCTTCACTTACCACATCCAACCCAGTAAAGCTGCTTCCAGACAGCTTAACACCATATATCTCTTCTGTCTCTATTCACTTCTATTCCCATAGGTGATCATAGCCCCATCAATTTACTCTAGAATCACTGCATTAGTCTCTTATCTCTTTAACCCCAACCCCAAGTTCCTCTCCAACCTGTTTTCCGTATTGCAACAATAATGACCTTATCGAAACACAAATTTGATCATGCCAGATTCTGAAGAACTGATAAGTATAATAATTGAACGAGCAAGATAGAAGAATCTGGAGACTATGGATAGAATGTTACAAACAGAAGGATCTTAAAGAACATTGATCTCACCTCTTTCATTTAACAGAGGAAAAGATTGAGGCACAATAGGTCAACAGAAATGATTTGTCCGAGGGGATACAAAGGCATAAAACAAACACTTCTCATTCTATCCTTTTTTCTCTCTTCTTTATTTATTTATTTATTTATTTATTTTGGAGTCTCACTCTGTTACCTAGGCTGGAGTACAGTGGCACAATCTTGGCTCACTGCAACCTCCTCCTCCAGGGTTCAAGCAATTCTCCGGGCTCAATCTCCTGAGTAGCTGGAATTAGAGGCATGCACCACCACACTTGGCTAATTTTTGTATTTTTTTAGTAAAGATAGAGTTTCACCTAGTTGGCCAGGCTGGTCTTGAACCCTTGACCTCTGGTGATTAGCCCACCTTGGGCTCCCAAAGTGCTGGGGTTACAGGTGTGAGCCACCATGCCTGGCTGGGTTTCTTTTCTTTAATTCATGTCCATTGGTCTCTGGAACTGTGCTGTCAATCTTCTCTTCCCACCAATGAAATAAAACACATTCCCTTATTTTATTATTGTTTTCAAAATAACAAAGGGCATATTAAATTGGTTTGGGAATATTTAAATCATATAAACATGATTTAAATATTAGGCTCCTCAAATGAGCTCTCAGCATCCAGAGAGGAGAACCATCTTGTACATACTGAAAATAGAGCAGTAGAAATAATTCTAAGTATCTGATCACATTTGGACATGAACTAGCTGATAGCTTTAACCATCATATACACACACAAGAGGAAATGATAGAGAAAAGTTTATATTAATTCCATACAAACCAAGCCACATTTATCTTCCTAAAGAATGGGCTAATAGACACTAAAGAAGCATTTTGATTTGCTATCTTTTGGGCATATCAGTAGAAAAGTTACAGGGACTAATAAGCTAAACTCTATGACACAGGTTTCACTGGTACTCCACCACTGATGTCACCTGCATCTTTTTTGGGGATGTTGGCCACAAAGTACCTGCCCAGAGGAGAACCAGAGCATGAAATAGCCTTTTAGTCACTTTATGGTTAAAAAGAAAAGAGGGAAAAATAAAGTATCACATTTCATGATGTCAGATGGAGAAGAAACTCTGCAGGAAAATTCTCCCAGACAGAAAGAAATTCAGAAAAAGAGTCAAGGTGCAAAGAGGAATGTGATTTCCCAAAAGGTAAGAGGAGCTTTGTAAACTTTGTTTTGGAAAATCTCTTGGAGGACTTTGAGTCAATGTCTTATTTTATCCAAATTGGCTTTCACTTCTGTCACTATTATTAGAGCTGTTGAGTTTTGCCTGAAAGTGTTGTAGATCCTGTGGTTCCCACATTTTTTCAAAAACAGAATCACCTGAAAATATTTCTGTGGTTGAGAAGTGCAGTGAATTTAGCTAGCTGTTTGATGAACAGTTCTCTGATGTCATCAGCTTTTTGTTCTACCTTCCTGCTGGTTCTCGTCACTCTTCTAATTCCAAATGTGGTTAAGAGAAAGAAAGGCAAAATAAAAGTCTATTTTCGAGCCAAATAACACCACCCATGACTCCTTATCTACCGTATTTGTGACTTTGGACATTTTTATCACTGCCAACTCCTGTGCACACAAATTGCTACTACTAAATAAGAAACCTCTGTTTTATATTCGTGTAGCCTAAACACATTGTTATCTATAATATGTATGTTTTACTGAATATTTGGAGATTCTCTCTTTTTTATTCTCTCTCTCCTTTTCTTTCTTTTCTTTCGTTGAAGGAAAATGGATGATAACAGAAAGTAAATAACAGCAATTTCCCTTTAGAGATTTTCATGCTACATCTTCCTAAAGCCATATGTGTAGATCGAGTATGACTTGAAAATAAAAAATGATTGAGGCAGGAATATCTAAAACTATAAGGTAAGACATGATTTCAGGAGTATGACAGAGAGAAATAGAAAACTAAGGTTGTACTACCATGAACAAATGAAAAAGCTAAATTACTTGATATTTTTAATCCTACTTTATCTATAAATAATGTATGTATGTGATTTCAATAAGTTATTTATGATCTTAAGTTTTTGGTTCATTTAAAAATACATATACATCATCTTAATTCCCCAGAAGGGACAGTCATCATATCTTGTTGAGAACGGAAGAAACATTTGGTAAATGCACAGATTGATAAATAAAACTCTAAGTTGGGAACCAGCATAGCACAGTTGGTGAAGAGAGCAGAGTAAATCTGCTTTGTGACTTACAACAGAAATATTGAAGTCTCTTAGTCACTCAGTTTCCTCTCATATCAACTGACAAAAATGTAATCTATTTCAAAAATTGTCTTGGATGCTTGTTAAGGCTTGTGATGATATAGCACAGATTTTATCTCTCAAATGTTATATCATTGTGGTAGGGAGCTGAGCAGAAGTGTAAGCCACACGTATCTTGCTTCAATTATTTTATTCTTAATATTGGCTTAGCTATAGAAGGCTATAAAGAGGAACTGCTCTGATTCTGTAGCCACAGGCAGAAATGTAAGAGACATTATCAAGGTGACTTTCAAAGACCAAAGGTGGGGCCAGAGTAGGTATCCGGGTAGTCCTTTGCCTACATCTGGGTAGATGTCCATCTTTCCTGCTGTTTTGGGTGTGACAATAGTCATGGAGGATTCTCTGTGGCATTGCAGGAGACTGTAACCTACGTTTTAACATTCTTCACTTTTCCATGGTGTGCACCAGGTAGCAACGTATGGTTCCAAACGTCTCTGGAAGTTGGGTAGAAAACACAATAAAAAGAGTTGTTTGATGTTGAGAATGTAAAAAAGAGAGACAAAGGATGCAATGAATTGGCCACTGGAGAGAAGAAAACTTCGATGTTTTAAATTGCCTATTATGGTTGTTATAGGAGAAAAACAGAGAGAGTTAAAAACATTGATAATGTCGACTGCCGAGAGGGGAAAAATTGTTCTCATTGATTATTGTAGAACTATTCAATGACAAAAATCAATATTACTCTAAGATTGTCAAGTCATTTTACAGAATACAGGTACTTTGTAATAATATTTTACAAAAGGTTATCTTTTTTAGGATTTAAAAAGATAGTCAGTTGATAAGCTGGTTTGGTTTCCTGTGTGAATTTTCAGCTCAATAATTTTACTGTGGTGGGAGGAAATTTGTTTACTTTGCCCTGGGATGAATATCCACCTAATGGGCTCTTACTTGTTTTCTCCTCATTATGTAGTAAGCTTTTAGAGATCACTTCATATGCCCCAAATGTCTGAGCTGCATAGAAGTAATACATTTCCATTTTAAAGCACTTGGGATTTAGTGAGTTTTTTGTTTTTGTTTTTTAATGACTGTGGTCACCTACTCACCTTATTATGCTGCAGATTATTCACAGGCAATTAGTACATAAATTAGGAGAAGCTTTTAAAATTTACTGGCCATGGGCAAACTCAGGCCACTTTAATCAAGTGACATCTCATAGTATGCATTACTTCTTAAAGAAGGAGATACAATAGCTTCCTAAAGTAGGAAATAGTTTGCCATAAAGAAAGAGACTATCAAATACAATTCTTGTGACCTACGTTGCTGTGACCAGGATATTAAAAATAAGATTAATTACCCAATCTTCCAAAATTGTAATTATCTAACAATTACAAGCCAACTAAAAAAAGGACAATGCAGGTGAAAAGTATAAAAAGGTAGAGAAATATCTAAGGTCTTCTCAGAAGCAGACACACAGACGAGGATTTCAATGTTGTTAATCTGAGAGACAATTCCAGGAAAGAGTAGTAGAGGAGTGAGAATATGAGACAGGAAGGAGAGGAAGCCAGTGAAGATGCACTGACAAGCAAATGATCACTCAGGCAGCTGGAACTAGGTCCCTTCGGGGAACTGGGAGAAAGTATAGAACACATCTTCGGAGTTCTCCCAGTGAGTTGTTACTTTCAGTGCATTGACTCTCTGACAATAAACACAAAGTTTCATAGTCAAAAGAAAGGAAGGAAGGATGGGACAAAAGATGGGAGGGAGGAAGGAAGGAAGGGAGGAAAGGAGGGAGGGAGAGAGGAAGGAAGGAAAAGAGGGAGAGAGGGAGGAAGGAAGAAAGGAAGGGAGGAAGAAGGGAAAGAAGGAAGGAAGGTGGGAGGGAGGAAGGGAGGGTAAAAAGGGAAGAAGGAAGGAAGGAAAGAAGGAAGAAAGGAAGGAGGAAGGGAAGGAAGGGAGGAAGTAAGGCAGGGAAGAAGGAAGGAAGAAAGGAAGGAAGAAAGAAAGGAAGGAAGGAAGGAAAGAAGGAAGGAAAGAGGGAAGGGAGGGAAGAAAAAGTTCATTAGGCAGAAAGTACCAGCTGTATTCAGGAGGCCATGCTCACATATAGTGGTAACTACTGAGAACATCTGGATGGGCACTGAGAGCATCTGCTAAAGCAATGTATTTATTTGTTCAAACATTATTTATTTATTTATTTATAGGTAAGGTCTCATTCTGTCTCCCAGGCTGGAGTACAGTGGCATGATCATAGCCCACTGCAGCCTCAAACCCTTGGACTCAAACAATCCTCCTGCCTCAGCCTCCTGAATTGCTGGGATTAAGACATGTACCACTACACATGGCTAAATGTTAAAATAAAATTGTTTTAGAGATGGAGTCTCTCCTGAGGCTGATCTCAAAACCCTATTCTCTAATGATCTTCTCACCTCAGTCTCCCAGATAGCTGGGAGTACAGGCAGCACCACAACATGCGGCTAATTAAAAAAAAAAAATTGTTTTTAGAGAGTTCTCACTAGGATGCCAGGCTGGTCTCAATCTCCTGACCTCTAATGATCCACCCACTTCAGCCTCCAAAGTAGTTGGGACTATAGGTGTAAGCCATCATGCTTGGCTTGCTATGACAAATTCTATTAAAAGTTATAAAATAAGTGCTTCTGGATAAAAATGGGTTACTGAACACTTTTCCCCCAGAAATCTCACAAAAATGACAATTACAGTGCAAGGGATAGGAAGATAATCAGAGAAGACTTTCTTGGCCAACTGAAGATTTCTGTCTTAAACTTGTACTGCCCAAAGGCAAGAATCAAGCTGATCTTCAGAGTAGACAGTTCATGTTGGTCAGAACTGTCTAGTAGCCTGGAACACATCAGGAGATGTGCAACAAACGGAGAACTAGTAAAGAGCTCTTTAAGACACAATTGAATTCACGCTACTGGATGACATCCTCTTCCTATCACTCTCACATAAAATTGGAGCCATAGTCTCTTTAAGTTGAAGTTTGCTAGCTCTCTTCTTTCACTTGACTCCCAGAGGGCACCAGGAGAATCTTCTCTTGGGAATATAATCAGCCCAAGAAAAAAACTCTTAAGCATATTCTCAAACACATATATAGTGACATTGGAGTTTTCCTCATGTCACTCCAGGTTCCTCTTTAGAAAATCTTAGAACCCCGTAAGCTCTGCTTATTGCATTCAGATCTTACAATCCACATTCCATTTCCTGTTGTTTAAACATGAGCACACAACAAAGGGTTAAATGGCATTTAAGAAAGGTTTTCATCTTGAAAGTTGGAGACTAAAATACACAGGAAAAAAAAAAAGAAACTTGAAAGCAGGAGACTATTTGGAGGAAAAGTCTCCTCATAATATCCTTAGAGAGTAAAAAAATAATGTCACATCGGTAAAACAAGAATACTGTATTTTTTTAATGAGATGAAAAACAACTCAAAAACACAATAGCATAAATGAAAAAAATTATAAAAGAATTGAACAATAAAGTTGAGAAAATGTTCCAAAGAGTTATACAAGTAGACAAAGAGAGGAATTAATGCAATACATATAACAACTGAATAAACTGAATTTTAGAGAGACAGCTATTTTAAGCACCTTTGCTCAGGATGTCACTCGAGCATATTCTGAGAGATGGAGAGAGAGAAAGACAGAGATAGAGACAAAAAAATAAAAAAAAAGGAGAAGAAGAAGCAAAGGAGGGAGAAGGAGAATAAAGAACAAGAAGAGGGAGGAGACAGAGATAGGATTCAGGGCTGAAACAACAAAAAAAAACCCAGAGATGAAACACAAGAAAAAGGAAAATGGAATCCCTAAGGTAATCATGAAAGTAGATTCCAGGAGGAAAGCTCTGACCTGTATGTAGAGGAGTATCAATCCTTATTGAAGCCATGTTATTTTAAGAGATGCCCGTGCAGAAGGCTGTCTATTGCCCTTCTCATATTCTGTTGTTCTTTTTTATTCTTTTTAAATTTTTATGTAAATGAGCTTCTTGTACACTTGCTTTACGAAAACAGAGGAACAAACTAAAGACCACAAGTGTGTAGTAAAAATGTGGCCTTATCCAGAGAGGAGTGGCTTTTTGCCTTTGGCTTTTGGTGGTTGACGACATCATCTCTTACAGGAGGGTCTTTATTTGGGGTTGTAGCCAGACACACCTAGTCTTAAGGTGGAGATTGGACATCTCAGGAAGGTCAGCCATGGGATTTAGGGTGAGTACTTTGAATTATACAGTATGAACTGACACAGCGGCTGAGTTTAAACAAGTGGGCAGTCAACCCATCAATAAATCATACCTACATAGTCAAGTCCCTGTGAAATCTCTGAAGCTCATGTGAGTCTCCCTGGTTGGCAGTGTTCCACACATATTGTCACATGCTGATACTCTGAGCTCAATACCTTCTAACTCCATGAGGAGAGGGCAATGGAAGCTTCACATTTGGAAACTTTTCAGACTCCACCCCATGTGTCTGTTTCTTTGGTTGATTTTCATCTTTATCCTTTTCCTGTAATAAACCATAACCATGAGACCAACAGCTTTTAGTGAGTTCTGTGACTCCTTCTAGCAGAGTTGAGGCTATGAGTGGCTTGTGTTGGTTTAAAGAGAAGTCTTAGGGATTACGCCCTAAGACTTGTAGGTTGGCTAACTCTGGATATATGAGATCCAGAAAACAGATAATTTATCTCAAGACAAAAACAGAAATGTCCTAGACAGAGAGAGAATAAAAGTGCCAAAATGACAGCTGCATTGGAAGACAAGAGAGCTCATTCAGAGAGGAAGAAAATGAAGACATTCTCTGTAGAAAGCAGGGGAAGTGATGCCATTATGTTTGTAAAAATTTGATAGAGAGCAATAGAAAAGATTATAGGTAGATTAAAAAAATCAAGCCAATGAAAAAGCAAGGCAAAAATTAACTTCAGGAGAAACAAAGGGTAAGAAGTAGAAAATATAATCACAGCACTCTACACTGCTAAATTGTGCATCATATCAGCAGAGTAGAATATAAACCCTAAACAGTGACTGAACCTAAAATTGTAGTATTTTAAAAGAGGAGAGGCTGGACATATAGTCCGAGGACTTTGGGAGGCTTAGGTGGAAGGATCATTCAATCCCAGGAGTTCGAGACTAGTCTGGGCAACATGGCGAAAACTCATCTCTACAAGAATATAAAAATTAGCCAGGCCTGGTGTTACGTACTTGTAGTCCCAGCTACTCAAGGGGCTGAGGTGGGAGGATGACTTGAGCCCTGGAAGTCCAGGCTGTAGTGAACAATGATTGTGCCACTGCACTCTTGCCTCAGAGACAGAGTGAGACCTTGTCTTTTAAAAAAAAAAAACGATAAAGGGGAAATCAATTTAATCAGATGAAGGTGTTAATAGATAACACTTCAAACTGATCAAGTCAACAGATGCTATTTATGTATACCATGGAAATAGAAGATGCATAAATGGTGGACAAAATAGCTGAAAAAATTGGAGAGGAAAAGCTGGAGGAACAGGGAGATGTAGTATTGTTTTGGTATGTTTTCATTTAGTACTATCTAACTTTTAAAATTATATGCATGTGTTGCTTTGATAAATAAAATATAATTTAAAAAACAGATGACATTTGCCGTATGAGATTACGAGGAAAGAAATTAAACCAAGATGCAATAATTAGAAATTTGGTTAATTTATATGATTTAAATATGAAGGTGTTTAATGTGTTTTGTTGTCAGGAGACTTAAATTGAAATTCCATAAGGAAGGGTGGGCTGAATAAAAATTAGAATGTTGTAACGGTTCTGAGCTTCAATTTCAGCTTTTTAAAGGCAATTACTAGCTCTCTAACTTTAAGATTGCTGTGCACTTATTTAATCATTCCCAAACTGAAATAATTTGAGGTTATAAGATTGCTGAAAATAATGATTAATGAAACACTACGTAAAAGCAAACTTTAATCAAACATTGAATACATTAGTTAAATGCAGAAGATATACCATTTTATACCTTCCTTCCTGAATTGAGATTTCTTCGTTATATCATACAGAGTTCTTGACATTTCAAGCATGCAAATCTAATCAGCCTGCCGATATGAACTGAGTTTCTGCTATGTGCCAGGAGTCAGGAATGGCTCTGGATGTGCACAGAGCCACAGCAATGTATGTATGCATGAACCTTGCTTCTCTGGTTCTTAAAATCTAAGGAGAAAGAGAATCATGAAACAAATGAATAAAGAAGAGTTAGAGAGAAGTGGTGAGGAGGAAAAGTATGACACGTTTCACTGTGGACCCAAGGAAAGCCTCTCTGAGAATTCAGATACTCAGGCATAAATAATCCTTAACCAGGTAAACTATGAGAAAAAGGATGCTCAAGGTACTGAGAGCAGTTTGGGGAAATGGGCTGAGATGAGGAGCCAGGCATGACTGGGGACCAGAAGAGGACCGGTGGCCCTGAAGCCAAATCAGAAGAAAGAATGCTTGAAAGTTAGAGTGAGTAGGGACACCAGAAGCAAAAGCAAGGAGAAGCTGGTACTGTGGGCAGGGTGGTGGGGAAAGCCTCCCTGTGAAGTGCGTAACTAGGTGGATGAATAATGACAAGTGGGCACAGGTGGAAAAGATGCATGGGCTCCAGGGTTTTATAGCAATTTTAGAAAAAATTCTGAAATCCTCAGGGAGGCCTGTAAGGATCCCTAGGGACCTGGATTCTGCCCACTTTTCCCATCTCATCTGGTGCTACATGCTTCATTTTGTTTTTTTGTTTGAGAAGGAGTCTTACTCTGTCACCAGGCTGCAGTGCAGTGGCGCGATCTCAGCTCACGACAGCCTGTGGCTCCCTGGTTCAAGCGATTCTCCTGCCTCAGCCTCCTGAGTAGCTGGGACTGCAGGCATGCACCACCATGACAGGCTAATTTTTGTATTTTTAGTAGAGATGGGGTTCCACCACGTTGGCCAGGATAGTCTCGATCTCCTGACCTTGTGATCTGCCTGCCTCGGCCTCCCAAAGTGCTGGCATTACGGGAGTAAGCCACCGCGCCTGGCCTCAAACATGCTTTAAGACCTTTCCTATGATTGGGAACTGCTTCCTGGAATAGAGCCTTCTCTCTGCCTGGAGTGTTCTTCTCATCGCCATTGCAGTCATTCCCAAGTGCCCTTCCAGGCAATGTGTAAAGGCTCCTTCCTCTAGGTAGTCTTTCCTGGTCACCTAATAGAAGCCAATTTCTGCTTTGAAAATCTCTTCTCACATCTATTAGCTTTTCTTCATGGAAGCTACATTCCATCCATGTGCCTCAGTGTCCTCTTTTGTAAAATAGTCCAACGAATATGTAACCATCTCAAAGGTTCATGGGGACTTGGGACTGTAAGGCACTAAAAGTAGTGCCTGGTATATAGTAAGGGCTCAGTAAACATTACCTATTATTTGAAGGAAGCTAGGCTCAAAAGAATATGTTTTTCTGGAGTGCAGTGGCACGATCTTGGCTCACCGCAACCTTCACCTACTCGGTTCAAGCGATTCTCCTGCCTCAGCCTCCAGAATACTGGGATTACAGGCACGTGCCACCATGCCCATGTAATTTTTGTATTTTTAGTAGAGACAGGATTTCACCATGTTGGCTAGGTTAGTCTAGAACTCTTGATCTGCCAGCCTTGGCCTTCCAAAGTGCTGGCACTACAAGCATGAGCCATGGCAACAGCCTATTTGCAGAACTATTTACAGGACCATAGGCCCCATGAAGGCAAGAACAATACCTATTCACTGGGCCTCTGATAACTAGTACAGTTCCTGAAACGAACCATAACAAAGCAAAACGTAAGCCTCATACTGTCACTTCTCTATTCAAAACCTTCAGTGACTCCCCTTTCACCCAGAAGAAAAGTCAGTCCTCTCACCAGCCCGCAAGTCCTTAGCAGATGCATGTACCCACTGCCTCCCTGATTTCACCTTTGCTACTCCTGTGTCACTCATGACTTTATTCCAGCCAACTAATTCAAGTTAGTAGTTTTGCTACATTGTAAATGTACTAAGTGCAATTAAATTGTTTGTTTTGAAAAGGTTAATTGCATGCTATATGAATTCCATCTTAATTTGTTTTTTAAAAAGCAGGAGCTTTAGAACCATAGTGACCCAGGTCAAATTCTGTCACTTAGCTGGATCATCTCTGACATCTGCTTTACCTCTCTGTACCTCAGCTTCTTTAGCTGTAATAAGTGCATAACAGTAGTACTTACCTCTAAAAGTTGCTGTATTAGATAAGTTGACACATGTAAAAATATGAAGAACAGTGTCTGGCATATAAAATAAACAAAAATAAATGCTCATTATCTTAAGGAAAACTTCATTCTATTTATACACAAAGGAGAGCAAAAATATGAGCTGTCCTTTTATAAAATTCCTATAATTTATATTGATCCTTAGGTCTGGAATGGGAAATGGAGAATATGAGTCTAACCACTTCATGCTATGGTCGAGGCAGTTGAGGTTGAAGGAGGTGATGTGGCTTGTTCAAGAGCAGTGAGCTGTAGTCAGTGGTCGGCCCAGGGCTGGCTCCTAACACCCTGAGTACTCAGCCTGGATCTTTTCTTCTTTAGCCTGGGATGAGCCCAACATATGTATGAAATTAGCTAAATACCAACTAGGTTCAGAATTTCCATGTGACTGAATTTCTTTAGAGTCTCAGGTTATTACAATAGGATGTAAAGGGATAAATAAATGAGATAGTTTTCTTCTTGCAAAGATTTCACTACAGCTGCTTTCCACAGTGCTTTGGCAAATAGACCAGTGTTAGTACAGAAATTACAGTAAAATTGTTAAGGTGTGTGTAATGATAGCCACCTTGCTGAAAATGAAAATGTGAAAGAAACTCCTACTTCACATAGCATTTTGCCGAAATCTGAAGAAGCACATGTAAAGTTATACTCTGGTTTTCCTAGACATGAGCTCAGGATAACACTAAACATTAAGCGGATCAGTGTAGGTACTTTGAATGAAATTAAAAGAGAAATTAGGCTCCTCACTCAGCTCAATCTTACAAATCTGCTGCTATAATTTATAGGTTGTACATCTAGAAGAGAGCATCATCCGTTCATTTATTCATTCAGTGGGTAGTAGTCAAGCTCCCTCTAAGCACCAGGCACAATGCTACACATTAAGGTTTCAGGCAAACAGAGCAAAGAGTCTACTATCAGAGAATTTGTAATAAAATAAATAAAACAAGTAGAGAGTTAATAATTAGCAGGAAGGATCTAAGAAGGGTATTGTGAAGAGAGCTAATAGGAGGAGCTAATTTAGATCAAACAGACAGAATGGATACAAAGAGGCAAATGAGACAAGAGAGATAATTAAGGGTCTATTGTAATAGACTAGATAGAAGATCATGGTGACCTAGGCTAGTGCCCTGGCTCTTAATCCGGGGTAATTTTGTATATCAGAGGGCATTTATATGAAAATGTCTGCAGACATTTTTAGTTGTCACACCTTGGGATGAGGATACTGCTGACATCTAGTGGAGAGAGTCCTGGGAAGTTGCTAAAAGTCCTGCAATGAACAGGACAACAGCCCCCATAAAAAATAATATTCTAACTCAAGATATCAAAAGTTTTGAGGCTGAGAAACCCCAGGCTAATATGGTATCAGAGGAATGTAGAAAAGTCGACTACAGACATGCTCTGGAGATAAAGCCATTAGTGTATAAAAATAAAATGATATGGGAGTAGGTGGAGAAGTAAGAAAAAAAAAATGAAGGATGACATCCTGGTTTTCCAGTTTCAATGGCTGGATGGAAGGTGGTATTCATATTGAAATGAGAAAATTTGGGAGAGGATTCAGTGTGAGGCAATGACATGGCACAGAATCAAAGATTTGAGATGTTTACTCACTTAGAAATGATAATTAAAATTGGCTGCATGAATCTGGAGGTCTGAGCAAAAGACAACATTTGAGAATCTTTGGCTTAAAGGTAGGATTAAACATCATAGAAATATGTGATATCACCTAGTGAAAAAAGCATAAAGAAGTAGACAAGAACTCAGGATTTTGACCCTAAATCAGCCACAAAGTTCCAGCAGGCTCTAAAAGCCACTTGAACTTCTGGTTTCAGTGCCTTGAGTAATATTTTAAGTATACTCAACTATGCTCACAACATTTCAAAAAGACTGTACAACATTTGTATTCCTCAGGTTACTCTAAGCTATTTTTCTTTGTATCAAGTTATCTTCTAAAAATTAAGTAATTTAAAATGGATTAGTATCTAAGAAATGCCACCAGCTCTCACAGGAAGCACAATGCTGCATGCCATTGTACTGTTTTATTATTAACCACAGTGTATCAAATTTCAGCTTAAGATTTGGGGAATGGGAAAAAGACAGCATGCATTCAATTAGACATGTTTATTCTTAAGAGGGCACTATGAGAAACTGTGAATCAAGAGTGATTACCAGAGTCATTTTGGGCAAAAAATAACTGGATGAATATATGTACAAAATACAGTCCTTCTACAAAGCACAAAACAAATTAACAGCAGCTGCTGATCACTCATGAGTAACTCAACACCATGAGCCTCTGTACATGAGCAGTAGAGAGAAGCATTTTAACAAGGAAATAAATTTCAGTTTTAAGCTTTACAGAATTTTACAGATGATACAGAAATGTAACAGCAATGTGCCATTTAGTTTTCAAGAAACTTGCTTTAGGAAATCTTGCTAATATCTCTAATTATCAAAATGAACTGTTTCCTTATAAACCAGAGGTAATACAAGTAAAAGTAGCCAAACTCTTGAAATAATGTCAGACCAATTATGATTACTATATAATTAATTGGACCAATATTGTTGACTTCTTGCCCAAAAAACAAAATATTTCAGTCTCTGCAATCTGGGACAGATTATTACTAGAAATGTATGTATGGATTCCTTTAACCAGAAAAATAATGACCACAAATAAACTAATATATACTGAGTAACAAGGACCTTGCAAAATACTTCATATGCAATAGCTCATATAATCCTCCAATGACCCTGTATTGTTATTATTCTCATTATACAGATGAAGATATCAAGTCATAGAGAGTTTATTAGTTAGTGTAGAGTAGCTTATGCTGCAGTAACAAACATCTCAAAATTGTAGTGAATTAAAACATAACATTGAGCTGGGATGATTTGTTACCAATGTGTCACTGTTCTAGAAATATTCAGAGCAACTCCCTTACAAAAAATTACTCAGGGACTGAGGCTGCTTTCATCTTAACCTCCAGAACTTGTAGCTTTCAGAGTTACTCTGGCAGGGAAAGAGAGTACTGGTGGGCCATGCAGGATCTTTTTACTGTCTTCCTTTTCTCCTGGCCATGGTGCACTTCCACTCATATTTTATTGGCCAAAAATGGTCACATGCTTCCAACTAATTGAAAAGGTAGATTCCAACTAATTGAAAAGGTAGATTGCAACTAATTGAAAAGGCACAGGTTTTCATGAGCCAGAGAAGGGAAAAACTAGATATGTGTAAGCACCAGCAATGGACTACAGACAGATACAGAAATTTAACCGAAGTTAGAAACCTAGAATTGGTAAAACCAGAATTTAAACCCAGCTTGTTCAAAAGCTGACTTAATTCTAGACCCTGGGTCTCCAAACTTCAGCCATGCAATATCTACTATATATTGGTCTTGGTTGTACCCAGAGAAAATAGATGACTAAAAATGCTTACCACAGACCTTTAAGTTTAAAAATAAACCCTCTAAGAGCTTTTACATTCATTCTCACTTTAAGAAATACTTACTAATTCCTTGTAAACCACCCATTCTTTGAGTTTAAAGCATCACTTCCTCAACAAGCCCTTTCCAAACTCTTAAATGAGGTCATACTCCTTTTATTCTTTACTTCCATAGCACCATTTTGTAAAGCTCGTAATGCTTCTTTAATGCTTATGAGTTCCACAATGGCAGCAATTGTAACCTTCTGTGTCTGCAGAGATTGGCACAATATCTCACACAATATGGGCTCTCAAAAATATGCATAAATAAATGAAAAATTTGACTCTTCTGAAGCAGGCCATGCTACAACCGGTTTTCTTAATTTGTATTTGTGCAGGAAGGGTGTCACTATGTTTCCCAGGCTGGTCTTGAACTTCTGACTTTAAGTCATCTTCCTTCCTCAGCCTCACCAAAGTGCTCCAGTGTAAGCCATCACACCCAGCCTTGCTGCTGCTTGGTATTTCCTGGTCTTAAAAAATGCTACCTGAATGAGATAAAATTTATTTTTCTACAATTTCCCTCTGACAATCTTACTCTTCTTATTTCTTCTCTCATAACTAACACTGAATAAGGCTACTTTCTTTTAATACAAGAGGTCTTCAAATGACTAAAGATAACCAGCATGTGCTCCTAATTTTTTTGGTTTCCTCAATCTTTCCACGCAAAAATGCATTCTAAATCCATGTCAGACCCTGTTCTTATCTGCTTATATGTTCTGTTTTGTTAACTCTCATCCCAAAGGGTCCAGAATCACGCCTACTACTTGAGGTATGAACTGATTAGCTTTCCACAGTGGAGTTCTAACCTTCCTTGGAGAATAAATGGTGCATTTTCCCCACTATAGGGTCTTCAGTGAAAAGTATAGTGTCTGACACCACATACAAGATACTCAGTGGGTATTTGTTGAATGAATGAATGAATTTACGAATGCGCTTTAAGATATATTAGATGCCTTTCGTAACTGTTTCCCACTCTAGGCTCATTTAACAACTGTAGACATATTTTTCATACGGATTACGTCAGTTCTTCAAAACCTATACTCAGTTAAACAAAAGAGAGATGTTAATACAGAACTAGCAAACATTTATATAGAACATTCCCCACAAAACTCGAAGGAAATTAAGCCAACATAATCAAATGCTAATTTCCCCAGGGAAGTGTCCTTGTCCTTCTCCAGAGAAACAGTCTCCAAACCTACATCGCTAAAATAGCCTATCTTTCAGTGTTCAAACCTGACAGTTAAAAGAAATGAAGAAAAGCAGCGGCCCTGGAGGCTGTTTCTATCTCAGTGGCACGTGTAAATGGAAGCAATTTGCAAGAGATTATCTGGGGTCCAAAAAGGAAAGAAGCCACTATAATCTTGGAGTACTGAAGCTTTCTCATTCCTCTCTTCCTTCTCCTGTTCTTCATCTTTGTCAGAGCTAAAACAGGAGCCCCGAAATTTTCTAAATATTGGAAGCGATTTTCCATTAAATGATGGGACGAGTCATAGCTGGCTAGCTGTAAGACCCCCTCACAGGTGCGCTGGGACATTACCAAGGAGGCTTCCCTGACAGTCACAGCGGACACAGAGGCTGTCTCTGCTCGGACCAATAGTTTTGATTTGATCTGTCTAGAGAATGCAACACTCGATCGACTTCCCAGCAGCAGAACGCAAAGTTGAGGGAGAGAAAAAGAGCATGTGTGTGTGCGCGCGCGCGCGTGTGTGTGTGTGTGTGCGCGCGCGCCTATCTTGATCAGTGGGGTTGGGGCGGGCAGTAAATAAAGGGTAGGACCAGCGAGGGGAGGAGGAAAGCAAGGAATGAGGGAATCAAGAACGTGGCCCCGCTCCCAGTTAACCTGCTGAAGCTCGTCAGGGTGGCTCAGAGCCCCTGCACCAACTCACCCAGTACCCTCGCTCCTTCTTCGTTAGTCTTCTTTCCCCCTTTCCCCTCCTCTGCCTGCACCTACCCCCCACTTTTGCATCTGACCCGAGGACGAATGAGGGAGACGTTCCCGCAGAGCGGGGCAGCAACTTTCCTCAGCTGGTCTCTGGGCTCCGGGAGCCGGAGCGCGCTGAGCCTCCGAGGTCTGCGGCCCATGGAGGAGGAGGAGGGGCGGTGATGGGCTAGCGACGGCACCGAGGAACCCCGAGCGAGCTCAGCCTTGCCAGCCAGCTCTGCGTTCCCACGCGGGTTCCCTCGAGCTCGTTCCGTGGGGAGCGCGCCGCGTGGCTGGAACCGGAGAACCCAGAGAGGATGAAGCGGGGACCCGGCCCAAGTTGGGTGCATCTCTCGGGCGTACGGCGGCGCCTGTATCTCGGCATGAATTAAGAAGCGAGGAAGATGGAGCTCGGCACACTCCTCGCCCAGCCCGGGCTCTGGACCAGGGACACCAGCTGGGCGCTCCTCTATTTCCTCTGCTACGTCCTCCCTCAGACCGCCCCGCAAGTCCTCAGGATCGGTGAGTGAGCCCCAGGCTGCCTGCTCCGGAGACGTGGTCGCTCCCCGCTCCAAGGCGGGCGTAGCGGGTCCCGGGCGAGGCAGCGCGCGCCGGCGCAGGGGCAGGAGCTGGGGACGGTGGAGGTCAGTGCGCCGGGCGGCTACACAAAAAACGGGGAGCCGAGTCACTGCTTTCCTCCTGGAGGGTGCCGGGCTTCCCTGGGAGGGACAGTTGGCGGGTTTTTCAATCTGGGGTCCAGGAAGGCGGGCGAGAGTGCGGGGACCCAGGCTCGCAGGGACCGGCACCCCTACTCTGGGCAAGGGATCGCGCGCCGCTGCAGCCACTCGAGTTGGGGGCAGAAATGAGCTCTCCCAGCCGCCTGGGTGGGCGTCCGGCAGCCCAGATCCGCAGCCCCGGTGCCTGGCAACCAGGGCTCTGGGCACTGGCAAGTCTGCACGAATCTCAAGAGTAGACGACAGGGACCACCAGGAACGTGGGAATGTCCTAGAGCCTGTTACCCTGGAGCCTCCAAGTTTTGATGCCTAAGTTGGATTCTTCCCCATGGGGTCTGCCACGTCTGAAGGGTCCCACTAGATTGGGGCATAGTCCAGGTATGACTTCTCGCCGAAGGTTCGGAGTGAGAAGGACGGTCAGTTAGCAACATCAGCAGACACTTAAGTTTCTTCCCACTTGCTCCCTAATCTGCCTGCCTGCCCGCCACGGAGCGAGATTCAGTTCCCAGTCCAGATAACTTCCTGGGAGACTCAGGGCTCTGATCTCAAATGGATGAAACACTGGAAGGCTGAATGTGGGCAGCCCAAAGATTGCAAAAGGCAAGGACGGTGGAAGGGGCATGGACTCACGGCCATGAGTGTTCGGCACCCACCACCAAGGTTTGGTCTGGGGCTGCTCGAACAGTTCCTGAGCTTTGAGGGTTGACACAGCTGTTCACCTTTCAGACTAAACCCACTCATTGTTCTCTTAATCTCATTTGCCCTCCTCCGTTCCCAACTCATCAGGCTCTTAGGGACACAGTCACTGAGGGAGCCACAGGTGAGGTCCTGACATCACACGGGTCTCTTAGCTTCTCCCATCTTCCACTTTCAACCGCAAGAGTGAAGCCCTGATCTCTGAGGACGTCTAACTCGCACCCTTTCCAGGAACTAACAGAATATGCCAGGAGCAGTGCAAGGCACTGGCATAGTGACGCTTCTTGAGCAGTTGAAAATTTTCAGTTACTATACTAGCTCTGACCTGCCATTAGTCAGCCCCTTTACAAAATTCAGAACCTGGTGTGTTTTATTTTTTGATCACTGAACATGCCCATTAAAAGAAAAATAGAAATGTACTACTATTTTGAACTGCAGATCCCAAATACTAACTTTTACTTCAGACATGTTTTTTTCTAGACTATGGGTAATTTTAATGTGCATTGTATTGGATAGCTTAGGGTCTTTACTAAAAGAGTTTCAAAGTATTTATTTTTAAAAAAACTTACTACTATACATAACTAAAATATCCTTTATCTGAGATAAGTTTTAGGTTTAACATCCTGGGTTTTGTGGAATGTAATCAACTCTATTCACCCTGATAAAAAAAAGAATATATATATATATATATATATATATATATATATATATATATTCTGAATAATACAAAGTAAGTAATGAGTGCGTGTTATAATTTCTAATACTTGTTAATTGGTGTTTTGCTTGTGTGTTTCACGTTTTGAAAGAGACTCATGTTGGAATGCTAGAAATGACTCTGCTAGCCAATGTCCCTTCTCCCTGTATAGCAAACATAAGGTAGCATTTTCCTTCCTATACCCCCCACATCTAAAGAAACTCAAGGAGGAGATGGGAAAAGGATGCTTTTAGATATATTTGTTCACAGACCTGAGTATTTATCTAAGCTCCAAGCAATCACAATCATCCATGTAAAAGTAGTTTTCAAAGTGAAAACAACCAACACGATTCACTGACTTTAAAAATATGTGCAACAAGATAATGATACTTTCTTTTTTCTAAATGGAAACCAAAATGCATAAAATAAAATGGCATGGCATGGCCTGGTGTTGTTTATGTGCAGTACAAATGTCTTACTCCTTCTGGCTTTGAGTGACCTGTGGTTGGCATGAGCACAGTTGCCCTGTATGCACCTAAGGTCCAATGCATGCTTTTAAATGAGCAATTTAGCACTGTGGAAACCAGCTTTAGCTCAGAGGAAATCTGTTTCTCTACAGTGAGTTCCTTGTGTCTGTCAAGGGCAAAATTGAATGCAAAAAATTAGCATTAAAGGGGTTAGAGACTAAGCCAAAGTGTATGTGTGTGTATGAGTGTATGCAAACAAAAAGAAAGAGTTGTATTCTTTATTATGTCCTGACCCAACCTTCTTTCCAACAAACCACCAACCATCCAAGCAACTGACCGATCAACTAAATAACCAACCAACCAACAAAAAGGGACCCTAGATTATTAACTTGAATGTTTTTTAGCAACTTAAAATATTCAAAGTATAGCAAAATCACTAGGCACTTAGTACTGTGTCCTTATAGAGAGAGGACACGCAAACGCTTGAATGAATTAATTACTGGTCTACTTTTCTTGTCAAAGTGTTTGCTTAAGCTTCAGCCTTGGAGACAAGGATAAAAGCTAAGATGAAATTTACGTATACTAAATATTTGAGAGGGCACCGAGTTCACATATACGCATGATTTGAGCATACATTGTGAATGTCTGTTGGAAAGTTTATAATCTGATGCAACATTTAAGAGATGGGGGAGGTCGGTAGGGTAGTGGTGCCCTTAACATTACTACCGCACTCAAGAATTTTCCCAGCATCTTGCATAGAAGAGTAATATCGCTGGGTGCTGGAAATTGTGAGGCGCTGCTGGGGTCATTCCTGCCTTTCTGTCTACACTAGCGTATATCAACAACCACTTAGTTGACACACGCAATTAGTTGGTCTGTGAGGTTCACAATCACAAATATCCTCCTTAATTGGGTGGCTGACTTAAAGCTAATGGTTAGAACAGGAACTAGGTAACCTTGGTAGATGTGTCCCACCCACCATCATTCATGAAAAAAAAAAAAATTCCAAGTGCATATGCAATTTCTAGGGCAAACGTGTAATAGTTATAATAATGAATACAGAAAGATACAGTTAGATAGTATATTTTTGTGCATCATCTCAACACACAATTATAGTAGTCATGGTAAAAACAGGATTAAGAATTGAGCAGTGGGCAGCCAGGTTTTCTGAGGTATGTTTTGGTGTCAGAAAGCATAGGGTTGAGTCCCACCTCCACAATTTACTAGATACATAGATGAGTGAGTGAAGGTTATTTAGTCTTACCAGGTCATTGCTGTTACATCTGAGAAATTGAATTAAAACCACTGCAAACCTCACAATGTCATTGGTAAGAGCTCAATGTGAAAGAACTTTGAGTAACATCTGGATACATTTGTTGTATTAGTATTGTTGTATTTTGTTTCTACTCCTATTTTTTTTAATTATTTACATTTTCTTCCTAAACAGAGACTTAAGCGTTGATTTGGTATATCTTTATAAGAACTTTAATATCCTTGAGCCTAAATCTCTTCATCTGTGAACTAAGAGTAGTGATATCAGCCTTTCCTATTTCACAAGGGAAGATGAAATACACTAATTTCTCTAATTTGCCAACAAACCACCAAATAAATATGTTACTGTGATGTAGTTAAGTACATCACATAAATAGAAATATTGTGGAGATTTATATGAATAGTGTGGAAAGTGACAGTGACAATATCATTGTTCACATGCTTTTATTTCCTTAGGAGTGGTCCAAAATTATTTTATGTCAATCATTACCTTGGCTGTAGCATCACATTTGGATATTTTAACCCAAATATCCCCAAAGTTCCAAGTAATGTTTTTATTTGTTCATATTTTTGCTTCAGTGTGTACAGACCCATGACTTTGTTTTTAGGCACTTAATTTTTTCATCATTTTAATATTCACTTTTATTCAATAAATATTATTTGAGTTCCTACTTCCCACCGTGATCCAGACACACATAAAGTTGCAGGATGTACAACAGTGAATAAAATGGACATCTTCTGCCCCTTGAGGTTTGCATTCTGGCAATTGCAACTTATACTGCTGAAGTTTTTCATCAGATTTTCAAGGTGGACACTTTAAATTTTTTTTTCAAATATTATTCTTGAAGAGTTTTCAGTTAACGTTCTGCCACTGATTTATTATATCAATTGCATAGTCAACTTGGAATAGATTCTGGCATCCAAATGCATAGAGTGCAGAGACTGGGTTCATGCTGCCAAACCTGGAACAGAAACTCAGAGGAGAGTTGCCTGTGTTTAGGAAGACCTCTTTGGCTGGAGGTAGAGTCACTCTGAGAGAAGCACCTGTGTCTCCAAAATCGTGTTGGTCCTAACATGAACTTGAAAACTCCAATGGGCACCAGAAAACTCTGAAGAGAAGTTATCTGACAGTATGTTATAAAAGGAAGTGACTGACTAATGTTAACGTGTTTCTGCAAATGAGCAGATCTTTTCCCTTAACGATTTTAGCTGTCATTCATCTTTTTATTTAATATTGATTTTATGGGCCTAATGTTAACATTCTACAGACCTCAACTGTAGCTACTTTTCTTGTAAGGTTTGTGATCGCTGGTTTTCATTAAAATCGTGAGTTTGTGTAAGTTCAGTTGCTACTGGTAGAAATACCAGAGATTGAAACTAGCTATTCTGGTCTCAGGTTTTGAGTTCCTTGCATTAAATTATGCCATATTGTGCACGGACTTGTGTATGCTTAAGTATGCACAGTGAAACTGTGTATTCAAACAATGAATAACACTTACTTTACTAATTTAAGTAATTTCGTTACCCTGAATAACTAAGAGCAAGAGTTCCTTTCTCCTCTATTGGATTTCATTTTAGTATACGCTATATTGGTCCTAACATGAACTTGAAACTCCAATGGGCACTGGAAGAATCTAGAGAGAAAGTATCTGATAGTGTTACATAAAAGGGAGTGCCTGACTAATGTTAACATGTTTCTGTAAAGGAGCAGATCTTCCCGCTTTCACTGTGCATAGTAAGTGGAAATCAAATATAAGAAATAAACTCTTGTTCTTGGTTATTCAGGGTGACTAAATTACTTAAAAATGAGTGTGATTTATATGTGAAGCAATTAGCAAAGAGAAAAACCAGTAGTATCAGTGGACTCTCCAGAATTTCTCTTTTGAAAGGGTTCAAAGAATGCAATCAAGTTGGAGAGGAAGCCTTACTACCTACCTGTGCCCAGCAAACACACTGTTTGTTGTTAGAGTGTACAATTAACTGGGCTGGGTTTAGAGGAAGGATTGATGGAGATAATGGTGGTGGTAATCTCTCAATCTTCTTTTGTTGTTTGACTGACAATTATCCATACAACATAAGAAATATCACTTATATTCCAGAATTTTCCCAAAGCTATTTAGACTAGAAGAAAGTGTAAAGGAGGACTCCAGGGAGAAGGGGATTCATAGTTCCAGCTGCCTTTTTCCAACTAACTCACACTGAGAAGATTATTTAATTTTTTACCCTCAGTTTTGTTATCTCTAGGAAAAAAATAATACTAAATATATGGTTTATCATAAGGATGAAATATATCATATGTAAAATGCATGGCATATCTTTGATCTTGAGGAAGATTCTCTTTCTCTCTCTCTCTCTCTATGAACAGGGTAAGAATTTTCTGCTCTAGAATCACCTATTTGAACAAGTAAGCATGGGGAAATGTTCTCACTTGGAGATTCATGAGGCACGTTGATCATTAGTAAAGGCTCTTTGAAATTCTGCAGCAAAACAGTCTGGTTTTTCTTGTTTGTTTGTTTAACCCAGTGTCTTTCACATTTTAATATCTGGAAGACCCTTATTTGAATTACAGCTATTAATGTCCCACTCAACTCACGCTCCCTAGAACACACCTGAGGAAACATCAGCCAGTAAAACGACTGAAATTTCAGCACACATATCCAAAGTCACATGGCCTTACATATTCCTGCAGCTGCTTCAGTCTAAGTCAGAGTCTGCCATTTCCGATTTCAGAACATTTTCTTAAAGGTTTAAGATTACCATGGCACACAATTACCTATGTAACAACCTGCACATACTGCCCATGGACCCTGGAACTTAAAATTAAAATTAAAATTAAAAAAAAATTAACACTTAGCATGATGCCAGATATTTTGCATGCTTAATAAATATTTTTTCATTTAAAAAAAGTGTACTTAGATGTTTAATAATTATTGCTATTTTTTATTTAGAAAATTTCTTAAAACCACACAATCTATTCAGTAGATTAGTTCACCATTTTATTCGTTTAAAATGTGATCTGGGGGCATTTTCCTTTTCTTTGTCTCTTTTCTCCCCATTAGATTTGCTTTCTAACATTATTTTAAGTTGAAAATTCATGTTAGACTTATAATACCTTTTCTAGAAATGCGATTTGTGATAAATTAAAGGTGTATCTATATTTAAAATTTAACCTATTCTTTATTTTAAAATGTCTCTTTTTCAAATGATTAATTTTCATGGTGAAACAAAAAAATTCAAATTAAAAGGAATGTATTCCAACTAATGAATTGTGTTAATATCTTATCTTGATTTACTACTGAGATCAATTGTTGCATCAAATTGGAAACTCCCTACTTATTATGCCAGCACTATCACTATTTTCTGATTAATTTATTTAAAATAATTAAATTGTTTAAAATAATAAAACAATTAGAAAAATAGTTAATCCTGGAAAGGAAAACTTTTAAAAAGGAAAGAAGTAAAAATATTTAATTTATAATCTCATTTATAAACTACTGAAAAAATTAAACTTTTTAGAATAGCTTTGCAGGGTTAATTGGACCCTATTAACCTATTAAGGGTTAATTGGACCCTATTAATTGGACAGTATTTCACTTTTTTCATATTAAAACTAGGGATTTTTTTAAAGTACATAATGAAATCTAAGGTAAGATTAGTCATAAATTGAAATTAACAAGCAACGATATTGACTAAATAACAATTAAACTCCTACTGGTCACAAATTAATCTCATAGAAACACCATCCACAGCATTAAAAGCCTTTCTTTTAACTATTTAAAACGCTATTTGGCACATTCATCAAATAGAGCAGTTAAATTTGAAAGGTTAGCACATGCTATGTCTTTTGATTAGTTACTAGTTTACTGGTATCCTGGCTAGGTAAAACAAAAATACAAAATAAAACAACCATACAATAGCCTATCAGCCATCGAAAAATTTCTACTTAGTAATGTTTTAAGAGGAGTGTGATAATGCAGATTTTTATATCAGTATTGTGCCTGTGTGTTTTTGTTTAACAGAAATTCAATGAATAGTTTACACACACATGTATTTCCTCCCTCTGTCTGCTGAGAGAGCTTAGGAACAATGACACCTCAGTAACAATGAGCACTCCTGGCACCCAGGGCTCCTCAGAAAAATGTATTATTCCAGGAATGGGAAAGGAGATACATAAGATGATTCTGAAGGATCTTCTAGTGTTGGAAAGTGAAGAAATGCTCCCATGAGTGCATACTAAATGATTAATAAGTAGGTAGGGAGAATAGGCAAATCGCCTCAGCAGAAGAGCCAGGAGATCCAGGTTAGTATCAGCAGTGGTAGGTTAGTCTGATAGTATTCACACTTGATAAGAGGTGATGCAAAGGTTAGGTTACCTATCTGGTCTTCCTCCCCAAACCTGAAACCCTACTCCAATAATGAGAAAACATCAGCCAAATTCCAATAGAGTAGCATTCTACAAATAGCTGACAAATATTGATCAAAACCACTAAAGTTTGATCAAAACCACTAAATATTGATCAAAACCACTAAAGGAAAATCTGAAAACCTGTCACAGCCAAGAGAAGCCTAAGAAGACTTAATGAGAAAAGTGTAATGTGCTATCCTGAATACGATCCTGTAACAACAGCAACAAAATGACATTAGGTGAAAACGAAGGACTCTGAATAAAGATTTACTTTACAATAATTTATTAATACTGGCTTATTCATTTTAACACTGGACCTTGCTAGTGTATATGTGATCTCTCTGTACGGTATTCTCAATTTCTCTGTAAATCTAAAGCTGTGCTAAGAAATAAAGTCTGTGTTTTAAAAAGATTCAACTCATATCAAGGTTTCTTCTGTTACTGTTTCTACCTACTCTGCAGTACATTAAGATCTACAACTGTATCAAGGGAAATAAAAGGAAAAACTCTTGTTCATTCCATACAACATGATACGTGCAGGCTTTTCAAAGACTGTCCTTAAAGACAACAATATAGAATGTTGAAAAAGATCATTGAAGAAATAAGCTTTATAGAAAAATTGCTAATCTGATGGTTATACATCTTCTTTAGAATTCTGCAGTGAGTTTGTAGAAAACCAGACATTAGCTGTTTCTATTAATTAGCATGTTGGTCTTCAACTATTATACTTTTTGCATTTAAATATAATTTACCATTGAATATTGATTCAAGCATTGTAACATATTCTGTTAGAGGCTTTAAGTGCTGATGTCTTTAAATGAAAAGTTACAGGAAACTATTTACACATATTAGTTTCCTTAGCAAAATTGTCTAAATATGCCTTTGAAAATCAATACTTCATTCCCAGAGCTTAAGAAAAACCACGTCATAATGCAGATTGGGGAAAGGATGGTAAAAATCAAGTGTTTTTATTTTCTTTCATTGTGAGGAGTCAATTATGACTTTTAAAAGTTTTCTTTTTTCCTAAATTTTAAACTTCTAAAATGTTAAATTACATACTTTAGCAATCCATAAACAGATATTGCACTCTGATGAACTGGCTATGTTTATATTATATGATTTTACTGTACTTTATCTCCTACAAATGAATTAATCAGATAGAGCCATTCTTCAAGTCTAAAGACAATATTTGCCTTTTGAATTCTGGGCAACCCTGTTTCTTTTGTTCTTAGGATATATTTGAACCCTAAGGCTGTTTCCATGTGTATCCACTGAGTTGGCAAGAACCTTTATAAATGATTGAGAATCATCTAAATGTTCAACAGGAGGGAATGGTTAAGAAACTAACAGTATGTCCTCCAGGTTCATTCATGTTTCAGCAAATGACAAAATGTCATTCTGTTTTGTGGCTGAATAGTAGTCCATTGTGTATATTTACCACATTTTCTTTATCCATTCATCCACTAATGGACACAGGCTGACTCTGTAGCTTGGCTACTGTGGATAACGTTGCAATGAACTGGACTGCAGATTTCAACATGCTTATTTCAATTCTCGTGGATATATACCAGAAGCGAGATTGCTGGATCATATGACAGTTCTATTTTTAGTTTTTTAAGCAACCTACATACTGCTTTCCATAATGATTCACTAATTTACAGTCCTGCCAACAGCATATAAGAGTTGCCTTTTTACCACATCCTTGCCAGCATTTGTTATTATTATTATTTTTGTCTATTTGATAATAACCATTCTAACCTTTCTAACTGAGGAGAGGTTACTTAAGAAATGAAGCATTCATTAAATATGATCCTTAAGAAGAAATAAGTTACAAATGCATACAAAATAATATAGACTGTAGTGTATGGTTTTACATACTTTGGATTAGAAATATATACAGTTCATTCTTGCTTATAGATAATAACTTTTAGTTAATGTGGAAAAGGGAAGTTTATTGTTTTTATTAAGATGGTAGAATCATGGGTGAAAGTTTTCTTTCACTTTTACTCCCATTAATGTGTTTTGCCCAATTTAACAACTACTGGTTAAGGATAAATTCTGTAGATTCTAGATTATTGAAGCAGACATTTGCCTGCAGATTGCTGTAGTGAAAAGTGCACTGGAATGAGAGTACTTCCACTTGTGGTGTTCTTAGCTTGGCCATGTCATATAACCTCCTGGTAAATCCAACCCTTTGCCAGAGAGTAGTGAGTGGTGAGCAAGTACCTGGGTGCCTCTGCTGATCTCCATATCTGTAACCCCTCCACAGTATCTGTGTTATTTTATTGTCATTGGGATGAGCTGATAGGCTGCACGAAGATGTGCAGCTGTATCACATTCAACATTTATAGCCGCAGCATCCAGTATGTGGAACTGTGTTTGTTTCCCTGTAATTAATCTTAACTGGCACACATCAAAGTGAGGACCTTGATGTGGCCCCAGTGGGAGTTTCCTCACTTTCTATTTCCTATGTAAATTTTTATGCATCTATTTTCTCTCTTCTCCCTGCAGAGATAAAAGACATTAAAGGAGAAGCATTTGCTGTCATTCCTCCAGGACATCCACTAGGGGGTAGCTTGTCTCACCAGGTCCTGGGTATCAGCCTCTAATGCATTGCATTCACTGCCCACATGCCTGACTGGGGAGCCCCATGTGGCTCACTCTGCTGCTGTTCATCCTTCAAGACTCAGTGCATTTTCCATCTGGTCTTTCACTTAGCTGGTGCTTACCCAGCGCCTCTTCAGGGTGGAATCTCTGGCTCACACAGCAGCACCCACTCCAAGTGACCTTCAAGTCCTGCTTGCTATCTCAGGCTCTTTCTGTCCAAGTATATCCTGCCGTCATCTCAGCTTTCCTGGTGGCACCTCGAATGGCAAATTGTGCACTGTGGTTCTCCACTCCCAGAGACCCAACTGCCTGTGGGCACGGGCTTTCTCCAAATCTAAGGGATTTTATCGTCCTCTTACCTTGACTCCAGGTTTCTCAGTTCAAAAGGAAGAAAATTTGGAGCTGAATTCTTGTATTATCACACATTTATCTCAACTCTCAGGTTCAAGCTGTAAATACTGCTGTGGTATTTAAAGCAACAGTTTTATTTATTTGTTTATTTATTTATTTGGAGACGGAGTCTCACTCTGTTGCCAGGCTGGAGGGCAGTGGCACAATCTCGACTTACTGCAACCTCTGCCTCCCAGGTTCAAGTGATTCTCCTGCCTCAGCCTCCCGAGTAGTTGGGACTACAGGTGCTTGCCACCATGCCAGGCTAATTTTTCTATTTTTAGTAGAGACGGGATTTCACCATGTTGGCCAGGATGGTCTCAGTCACTTGACCTTGTGATCCACCAGCCTCCACCTCCCATAGTGCTGAGATTACAGGCCTGAGCCACTGTGCCTGGCCTAAAGCAATGGTTTTTAAAATAAAAGCAGCAACTAAAGAAGCAATAATAACAATAAACTCAAATTTCAGTTTTCAGCTTTGCAACAGAAAACCTAGGCCATAAGTGTCCAACCCTTTGAATGTGAAGACGTTTTTGCTTATCTGTGGCAGCAGATATCATATGCACAAACCTTTTTTCTTAGCTCATCAGCTATCCTTAGTGTTAATGCATTTTATGTATGAGCCAAGACAATTTATCTTTTTCTAGTGTGGCCCAGGGAAGCCAAAATGTTGAACACCTGTGGCCTAGGATTTTAGGACTAGTATCTCTGTCTCCTTCTCTGTCTCTGTGTCATACATATTTTATAAATTTATAGAGATAATATATAATAAGTGTGTGTGTCTGCATTTATTACAGATTATTTCCATTAGTATATATGTTGTAAGCATTGTATATGCATATTATTAAGCATATTTATTGCATATATTATACATACTACAGCTCAAAATACTGAGTATGTAATATATGCTACATAGTATAAATAGATATATAAATGTATACAAATACATATATAGTTATATATAGAGTTATATATAACTATATGTATAGTTATATATATAGTTATTATAGTTATATATAATAAATATAATAAATAAATTATATTTATTATAATTATCCTTTAGTTTGTATATTACATATATATTATGCATATATCATTACACACATTATAATATATACTATATATCATATATAATATACATATATTTGTAGATAAATTCATATTTATATATTAAGATTCCAATTTGCATTTTTCTCTGTCTTTTACCTATGCTACCTGGAAGGAAATCATACAAAAAGCTATCATTGCATTTTGAATAACTAGACAAGGGCAATGTCTATGAGTGCTGGGAGTGTGGAGCAGGGAGGCGTCGGTACTACATAGACCATGCCAATTTGTTGTGCTTTTAGGATGTTCTGAGGCTACATCCAGCTGATTTTGAAATATCTGTTCTGCTTCTCATGAGAATATCCCTCTTGGTCATATTGAACAACAGGGAACACACACCATCATCCAGGCTCCGATTAACATGGAAGGATTGATGATTTGCTACATCTGTGGAGCATTTGTCAGAAAATAGGCAGTATGATACCACAAATAAAGTACCTTAGATAAAAAAATAATTTAATAGAAAATACAACAAAATTATTATAAATAATTGTTCATTATTAGCTTAGCCTAAGCAGTATACCTTTCTTGGAATACTAATGATAAATAAATTGTAAAGTGAAATAAATTAGACCCAGAAATCTATTTGAATGAACTGTAGAAAGCACGTAGACTTAAATACATATATGTGTATATATATATAACTTCTTATATTATATATACATATATAAAACTATGTAAGATACATAAATAAATTAACCACAATAATGGTTAAGATCAGGTAGAGCCTTCAAAGATCTTAAAGTCCAACTTTTTCATTTCATAACTGAGAATACTGAGACTCCAGAAACTAAACTGAAATAAAGACACAGTAAGCAAGCCACAATTCATAACCTTCTTCTCAGTGCTATTTTCTTGCAACTTTGTTTTTCTCATACAACTAATTTGAAAAGTGTTAAGCAACTATATTTGAATGAATGAGAAATAGTAACCAACCAACAAAATTTGTAAAAGTTTCAGAGTACAAAAGCACTGGATGAATCAGTGTGGTTTCTTTAAATCAGGATGCCCGTTGTAGAGAATTTTGAGGTGAGTCTTAAATGAGAGAGTGAACATTCGAAATGGAGGTGAGGCCCAAGGGATTATTGTTGTAAATACTCAAATCTAGGGAAATTTTAACATCCAGGGAAAATACTGATAAAGAAATCTTAACAGAAATATGTTAAACTATACATATCTTGAAGGGTTTTCTTTTTTAACTTTGTATTATCTAGGTATTTCTGCTTAACTTATCCTACAGTTACTTGAGTGAGGAGAAATGTCTTCATATCTAAAAGGACTCTTTTTTTTTTTTTGGAGACACAGTTTCGCTCTTGTTTTGTTGCCAGGCTGGAGTGCAATGGCACCATCTTGGCTCACCACCACCTCCCCCTCTCGGGTTCAAGCAATTCTCCTGCCTCAGCCGCCAAGTAGCTGGGATTATAGGCATGTACCACCACGCCTGGCTAATTTTTTGTATTTTTAGTAGAGACAAGGTTTCTCCATGTTGGTCACGCTGGTCTCGAACTCCCGACCTCAGGTGATTGACCTGTCTCGCCCTCCCAAAGTGCTGGGATTACAGGTGTGAGTCACCATGCCTGGCCTAGGACTCTTAGAAAAAAAATAAAATTAGCATTTACAAATGAGTGGTATATAGCATAGAGATTTAAAATAATTGGAGTCTATGGGCATTACATTTTGTATTATCCTAATTTAATTGGAAACATGTGAGTGTTATCCTTTGGTTAGGCTAAGTACATGTGCATACAAGGGAAGAAGACTAAACAGTGGTATCTGTCAGTCACTTTTTGAGAACGTCATGAAAAAAACCAGGAAGGCAGCCCACCATTTGGGACTTTGAGATTCATAGTCTTACTCCTATATTAGATGCAAAAAGTGAAGTGGAATGTATTATTGATATGCTGCTTAAAAAGACAAAATCAGTGAACAATTCCTGGAGAGCATGCTAAGTTTGCTGACCTCCTGGAGGCCAAACTGCCTTTCATTTCACGTGAAGTAATCCTTCAAATCAACTTCTGGGTTTTGCAAAGTAGCATTTGACCTTTTCTTCTCCCTTCAGACTATGAAGTTTTAATTTATGTATTCACACCCTCTCTGTCATTTACTTATTCATTTATTCATTCTTATATTTATAGCTTGTCTTATTCTAAAAATATTTTAAAGGCTTACAGAAATACATACATTATAATCTGATAAAATACATTAAGGAAAATGGAGGTAAAGGTGAAGCAAGATTAAGGTAGGGGTGTTTCCCTGAAAAGATGCCAAAAGTAGACGAGAAAATTTTATCTGCACTGCCTAACAGCTGAATTAAGAAGGGGAACAGAACAAATCCCAGAGTTCAAAAGTCTGGTTGCTTAAACAAATTATAGGTTTTTCAGGTTAAGAACCATGAAAGAAATTTATCCTGTGATCTTGATAAGGGGAATCAATGTGATGTTGTAGATAACATACCTAGAATCAAATCAGTAGTGTGTTTCATACATTTGTTTCTTATGAAGTGCTCAATACAACTCTATGACAATGTACCGCATAGTAATAAGAACACTTCTACGAAACATCTCAAGTCGTTTGGTTTGATCTAGACTTAAATATATAGTATCTAGAGAAATGGATGGCTTGTACATTACCTCATCATCATTCATAATGATTGCTCCTTGAGTTTGAGCTTTTTCGAAAGGCAAACAGCAGAAAGTTAAAGGAAGAGGGGATATCATTAAGTGTGCATTTCTGCTTAGAGCCAGATCCATAAACATCAGAAGGTAGGAATGAGGTCCTTCTATGAAATTAAGAAACCCAAATAAGGTACTTTGCTAAATAGAAGACCACCACCTTACCTCTCTGGGGATGAGACACCTGGAAGCAGAGGCCATATTTTACTCAGAAAATCCCTGCAAATATTTTTGACTAATGACAAGAGTCACTAAAAGATTAAAAAAAAATGGTTGGGGAAGAATCAAGTGTTTTGAGACATTAAGGTTAAATCGCATGTCTTTCAGGTAAATTCTAAGATAGGTAAGTTGGGAGTTGTACATTGACCTCATATCGGATCATCTGTAAACCAATAACATGTTCAGTATAGTCTATCCACCATGGTGACTGGGTTTCAGAGCAGTTGTTCGTAGCCTTTCTTGCAGCAACCATAGAATAAAGCTCATCATGTCATGACCTCAGTGTTTCACAGCTACATATATATTTGGTTCATCACTTCATCACAACTCCTCTTCCATCTAACCTTCTTTCGTATATGTATATATAGCTCCCCACTGTTCAGATAATATTTTCCAATTTTTTGTACTCTTGTTTACCATGGATTTTGAATTTTGTACTTGCTTAACTATGCTTTTGTTGTTTTGTTTGTTATTAGAGTCTACTTTGCATATCTTGGCCTGGTCAGTAATAAAGCTTAAGTCTTTTCTATCCCCTCTGAATCTTTCAGATACTCCTCTGTAATCCTAATCATGTCCTCTTAGAAAAGCCTATTTTATCTAACAAGACTATTGATTATGTAAGACTGAAGGGAAATAACTAACTGTTGTTTGTCAGTCTGTGTTCGGAACAACAAATTTGCCCACATTTCTTTAGACTCCATATTTTAAGTTACTACCATGGGCTTAAGATGTAAAAGTAAGCGAACCTGAAAACATGAAACATTGGTGTGTTTGGTTTAAGGTTCTGCTCTTTCTCTGAGGTGCCTGAAAAGATAACTTTAACTTTTGTTCAATTTCTTGCCTTTTTCTCTGCGAGAAAGGAAACACTCATTATAACTCTATGGCATATTTCATTTCCAAACTCACACTTCTCTATTTTGAGTTCAAACTAAAGATTCCTATCACATCTGCAAAATGCCAAGGTGAGCTACAAATTGAGTTAATGACAGCCTCCTTCTATTTCATGTTTATTATTACAATGTTTTACTGGCTTCCTCTAGTTTCCTCTCTTTCAAACATTAATATGAATGTTGTATATTAGATACTGTGCAGAAGTACAACTTCTCCTTTATAGCTGCCTGAGAAAAACTTGCAACTGACATTTCCACTGAAAAGTAACATGCAGAAAAGAAAGAAGAACTTATTTAGGGCTTTTTAAAGAAAGACAGTATCTCACTACAAGTCAATGTGACCATCCAAATTAGCATTATATTTTATAAATCTATCTACAGCATAATTCATAGTCAAAGGGAAATACGGCAAAATTCCCCATGGGAAGACTCATTTTTACATCATAACACACACATAAACACATACAAATGTCACAGAATTGTGTGTAAATCAGTACACAGGTTCTTTCAGGCCAACAACAACAACAAAAAAGTCATTGCTTTCTAGCTAGTGTAGACTTGAGAAAACCATTTTGTGTTCTGCAGTCTGGTCTTATGAACCAAACACTCATATGTGAGATTCTTCCTGAGAAAATAAAACAAGTTCTGCAGTTCTCTCTACATTTAGCCCAAAAGTCTGCTCAAAAAAGTGACTTATTTAGAGGCATACAAATGCATTACCCAACAATGAAAATGAAGTAAGAAGGGACTGAGGAATACAACAGCAAAAGTTGTAAGTTTGAACTTAAGTAATTTTTAAGCCAAAAACTGTTTTCATTTATTTTTAAATGATAATTTAAATAAAAGTAATTTTAGCATACAATAATTCAGAAAATTAGTTGAATGTAAAGAAAACTAAAAAGTGCATTTAAGTTGCTTCTAATATATAATCATAATTTTTTTCTGATAATGCTTTTTTCTGAGATTTGTAGTGTCCATGCAATATTGTTAAAAAAAATTTCCGTGATTTATGTCAAAGTATATGTACATTTAATTATTAAAGGCTATGAAGAATAGAAAGGTATGCATTTTTAAGATGATTATAAAATCAGTTTTTTTTTCTACCCACCGAAATTATTTTTTAACAGTGTTTGGCATTTATTGGAGAAATAAATGTATAGAAAACTTATTTTTAAAATAAAATAGGTTAATGGTTTTATCAATTCACTTAAAAATTAAAATATTCTTTGTTGGACACAAGTCATTTGATACACAGGTTTATATACCATATCTTTGCCATTACACTGAAATAGAAGGTAGTTATATCTAATATAACCACTTTATTGATGTAGAAATTGAAGTCAGATTTTATGAACAAAATCAAATTAATAGTAATATTGTATATATCCCAAGAGTGGAAAAATGCATCTTATGAACACATCGTCCAGCTTAATAGCCTGCATAATCTAGATTTGGATAACTGCTAACCCTTTCTTTCATCTACCTTTATTTACAAAACAGTAGTATCACCGAGAAGGACTACTGTAGTATGCTATCAAAAGCAAAGACAAATCTACTTACTGGAAAATTATTCTTAAATTAACTTAAAGTAATGAGCTGGTACCTGAGGAAATATAAAAAGTATATTGTGAATGGTAATTTTTAACCTAAAAATTTCAATTTACTGCAATTAAATTTCCTTTAGAACCTTGCCTATTTCTATTTGTCAAGCTTTTAATGTACATTAATTTATATTACAACATTAAAGAGAGGATATGTGCAGAGAAACAAAATCAAATTCAAAAGAGGTAATTATAAATGAAGGGAACCAGAATGACATTTTAGATGTTAGAAGTCTGACCTATGATGACCTATTTTTTTATTTATTTGATTTCTGAAAACTCAACTTTACTTGAAAACCCCTAGAGAATGATTATAGATTGAAGTTTTTTATTTTTACCTGTAAATTAAAACCATTAAGACTGGCAACAATTTGAATGGGTAATCTTAGTGGGCCTTGCAATCAGCACTAACGTGCCAAACTGGTCTTTTTTATTGTGAAATATGTTGGAAACACTTTGCACTAGTACTTCAGCAGCACCTTCTCCATTACATTTATGTATTAATTTGAATCTGTCAAGTAACTTCTCTAGAAGAGTTGTGTGCAACTGCCAGTCATTTTTTTCCTCCAGGAGACATCTGGCAATGTCTGAGGACATTTCTGTTTGTTTCTGCTGTAGGAGTGGTGGAAGCTGCTACTGGCATCTAGTGGTTAGAGGCTAGGAGTGCTACTGGACATCATGCAATGCACAGTGTAGCCTCTGCTACAGGGAACTCATCAGCCCAGAATGTCAACAGTACTGAGGTTGAATTTTAGGGAGGAAATTATGAACACAAACCTAGTGTAGGTTTAGTGCAGAAGCTTTGGAAATCCCGCTCTAGAGAAAAATAAATAAATAAAATCGTCAATCACCTATACTCAGATGGAATGAACGGAAGCCACATACCATGTTAGTGTTTTGCCATGAATCCAGAATATTCATGGCAAAACAGTTTTGATAACACTTCCCTTGGCCGGCATGTATGGTATCTCTTCTGAAAACATGTCCATCTGCAACACAAAATGGACACTACAGCAAGTTACAAAATCACACATAAAAATTTACCTTACTCAATGGCTCTCCAATCTTTATAGTATCTGCTATATGCAGGCCACTGAATACACATTAATGAGCAGGGTAGACAGTCTGTCTTCATGGATCTCACACTGTAGGAAAGGCACAGGGATGTGAATTAAATGATCACAGAAATACATACTTAATTCTAAACCATGACAAATATTATTAATGAGAGGGTCATGATTCTATGAGGTCCTCTAATGAGAAAAACCAACAAGGTTAAAGAAGGTCAAAGACACTTTTCCAGGGTAAGAAATCTGTGAGTTTATATCTGTAAGAGAAGTCATTCCTGGAAATTGACTTCAAGAAAAAGAAAAGGACCCCAACTAGGGGAACAGCATATGTAGACGTCCAAAGGTGAAAAGGCATGTGTGCTTAGTGACAATTTAGTTCTTTTGTTTGACTTTTTGCGTACACGTGTACGTTAGCCTTTTCTAGTAACCCTTTCTAATAATCGGAAAATGAAACTTCCTCAAGTTAAACTTACAGTGTAGAGCTAGTTATTTAACTAATAGCTATCTCCCCCAAAGATAAAATTTTAAACTTCTCTTTGAAGAAATAGAGAAATGAGATAGAATGTTCCTATTATCCTATGAGGATTGTGAACAGAGAAGCAGAGTAGGGAGTTTCTGGGGGGAAAAAAATTAAAAAATATTTCTCTTTGCCTAAATCTTCATTGATTCTTCTCCTATTCTGTCTCTGGGAGAGTCCTCTTGTTTCTGTAATCGTTTTTCTGAACCCCTCCTCTGCCCCCATTCCTTGCCAAACAATACAGGGAATCAAAGAATGTCAGCCAGAAAGGATTCACAGCTTTACTTATTTCATTTTCAAATGAACGAAATGGAGGCACCAAGAAGTCCTCACTGTTTAATATCAATTTTTAAAATAGAAATTATCCTGAAGCACGTGGACCCCATAAGAGGGACTGTTTTTAGCACATTAAAACTCTTCAAACCACTGTGTAGGCTTATTCAACCTCATGCTTTGTAAAAGTACAGAAGTCATCTACAAATATGATTTTAAGAATGAGTCAAATGGCTGTTTCTACAATTACATCTACTCTGTGTAGCTAGAGAAACAGCAAGTGTTACGTTCTAGCAAACTCCTGATTCTCCTGTAAGTTATTCAGGGAGTGCTACCTTGATCAGTGAAGAATTAAGACAAAGAAGGCCCTGAGTATGTTCCCCATATTCCCAAGCTCAAGAAAGTGTAAGCAATCCTGAACATGCTGTCTAGGTGAGTGCTTAGGGACCATCCTGCGGTTCACTCTACTTACAGAGTGCTGCAATATTTCTTGCAGAGAGCCTGGAATACATGCAATGAACAGGGTATCACACGTATTCATTTGTGTGCATAGATACTAATCTGAAGTCACTCAAGCCATGCTTCCTCCAGCAAGAGACACTTTCTTCCAGTAACTATGGTGGACATTCTCTGTTTGCTCCTCCAGATCCACTCTCTACCAGCCTCTAACCTCCTTGGACTTTGGGGAGTTGCATCAAAAGGTTCTCTTGCCTTCTGCCTTCATATTGCTTTTGGCCAGTGGAAGACAATATCAGATTGGAAGACAGGAACAGCTTGTGGCTTTGAGTTCCTTGACTCCCTTTCTACTGATTTCACGTGAGATGTTGTGGCTGAGTTCCTCCTCCACGGGTCTTAGCTCATTTTGGGTGCCTCTGTCCTAAAGCTACAGATGTCTCGGTGCTTCCTTTTCTTGACCCTTTAACCCTCGGATTGTTACGTTGCTGGTGGCTTACAGCGCTTGCTAACTCTGAGTTACTTTACTATCCCTTATCTTCCTCTTCACCAGTTGCACGCTATCACGTTCTCCAAACACTCTTAAACAACCAACTCCTATGAATGTGCTGTCTGCTGTCTGCCAGAATGGTGATCTAGACAGAGGCTGGACGCAATTGGGCTGAAACATCTCTTGACAAAACAATAAATAATAAAGATAACATAAGTGTACAACTTAGTAGGTATATCAGATATTTTCTACCTATGCAGGAAATGCCAGACTTTTCCACAATCATTTCAGTTAGGTTTTCTGCAATGTACCATTTTATTAATGTAATATATGCATTGTTTCTGAACATTTATTTATTTGCTTTGCTTATTTTTCTGTTAGTTACCAGTGCATATGCACTTGGTGAATATGCTTGGTAAATAAATATTGGCACACATACACACTTCACATTATTATGTGCTATGAAATATGGCAGAAATAGATGAAACTTGGTCCTTGCATTTAAAGATTTTCCATTTAGATAAAAGAGATATAACATATACTGGTGAATATTGAACTATTCAAGAGACTGATTATGAATATTCTATTCCTTTAAATCTCAGCTTCATATCTCAGTATGTGTAAGAACTGGGAAAATTGCACAGCTTCTCCTAGCATCAACTTTCTTGTCTGTAAAATGAGATTGGTTATGTCTACTTCACTGGGCTTTTGAAAAGATTAGTTGAGCTTGTATATGAAAAGTGATTAGCACAGTGCTTGGGAATGTGGTTAATACCTTAGAAAAGTTAACTGTCATTATTAATGTTACCATTACTTCGTTTGCACGTAATTATTTGAGATTCATACATAAATTTGGATTTTTAAAATTTTCTCAGTAATTCTAAATAGTTCCTCCTGTCGACATTATTCCCATTTTTGAGTTGAGAGAATTTAGGGGAAAATAAATGACATAACCAGGTTCACATATCAAGTTTGTGATTAAACCAAGATTATGGAATTTTTTGGACAATTTTTATCCTAAAATATACTAATGCCCCCCAAAAAGGCCACAAAGTATATTACAGGTTATGTCGAGTCTTAGAAAGTTATTCATTTATAGGGCTAAAGTATCTGAATTTCTGTACTCAGGAAGAAAATATAAAACATTGAATTGGCTCCATTAAATCAACGTTGTGGCAACAAGTATATAGAAAACTCTTGCTATACACAATAAAGTCATGCCTAAAAATGTGAATATACAAAAAAGACATGGTTCATTTGAAACAAATATTAAATTCCTATCAGAGAGAGTCTACTGGTTAACTTACATACTATAAGTTCATTCTTTATGTTTTTTATAACGTAAAGTGGTTCTCCACAGCTCAGAAATGTGAATTCCATTTTACAAGGTATTTCATTTTTATAAAAGCTAATCTACTGGGACGGTAGTTGTGAAGCCATTTGGAAATAAAATAACTTTGAATAAGAAGATTTAATTCTAGCTATTTAGACGTTCTGCTGACATGGTATCTTATGATAATAAGTATGATCAGGCGAGGAATAGATGCTGCTTACTTACTCAAGAAACTTTCATGTTATGAATTATGTTTCAGTTTTACTCCACATCTCATGTATATCATATTTTGAGGAAACACATATTGTACCTCTGTTCTGAGGAAGGCATTGGCTGCTAAAGATTCTCAGAGAGGCATATTGACCAAAGTCAGCCAGAGAGAGTTAGGGAAGACACAAACCAACTCCTATAACTATTTCAACAGAATAATCCAACATTTTTATCAATTAACAAAATAAAGCAATTTTGTGCATGAATCAGCATGAGAAATCTGAAATAAAATATCTGAGTTCAATTATTAAATACTTTGTTTCACTTCCCATATTTATAAGAAATAATAAAAAATTTCTCTACTACAAAGTTATTATAACTGGCACAATATACGTTAAGTTCATATAAAGTTGTTCCCATTATTAATTAGTTTCTAACTTCAATTACTTCTTATAATCATAAGTATTTCAGTCATTTATTCCATCATATTAGGGTTTCTTTAAAATCATATCAGCATATTCATGATTCTTGGTTTATGTCTTCCTTTTCCATTTCTGATGATTATTTTAGTTGAGTTGTATATTATACCTATTTCCATGTAAAACGTTAACACACTAAGGTATATTTAATATTCTTGTATGTAGATTTTAATTATGTTTTAGTTTTCTAGTTGCCCCTGCCAAAGTTTTATTTTTTATTTTGTTTTCTCTTATTTCATCATTTCAGTCTTTTCTACTCCTCCCACCCCTTTTTTTTTTGTAATCAAATTCTTCATCTTTCAATACTGCATCATTCTCATATTATTAATAGATGAGATCTGAATATGAATGCATATTAAACTCTATATAGCAAGAATAGGCTGATCTTTATAACCTCATGGTTTTTTTTACGTATTTAAATTTATCTGAAAGATTTCTGGGCTATGTTATTTCAAACAGTTAAATAAAAATTTAATTGTTTAATGCAATGAAAATGGCAGGACCAGGGTAGCTTTATATTCTAAACCAGTAAAGAGTTAATTCCTGCTGTTTCTGTGTGCATGCGTGTGTGTGTGTGTGTGTGTGTGTGTGTGTGTGTGTGTGTTCTGAGTGCTTTTTGTTGATTTATTAACTTACGGTTTCCAGACACTTAGCCAGGCTCTGAGGGCAAACTGGTAGAAAGGTAGACACGATTCTTGATTTCTGCCTGCAAGGATGCTGCAGGGAAAGATCAAATAGAACTGAAACACACACACACACACACACACACACACACACAAATACAAGTAGAGTTAAATGTTATGAAAGAAACAAATAAAATTCATAGAGACTAGATAAGCAAGTTATAGAGGGAGAGGAAGAAACCAACCACTTAAGTGGCCAAGGAGGTGCCACTTAAGTGACACACTATGGAGACACCCAGGTGAAAAGGGCAAGGGGGATGCTTTAGAGAATGATATATGCACAGGCTCAGGGTGGAGAAAACCACTTGATGTACTAGGACAACTGAAAGAAGGCCAGTGTGACCAGTAACAGGCATGAAGTGGGCAGGAACTGGCTCAAGTTAGATCCCTTCATCCAGTGGTCGACTTTCCAGGACATGAATCTGTGCCAGTAGATATAAGAAACCTGTTTCCAGATTCTCCACTTCTATATTTACTCTTTTCTAAAATCAGTCCCACTGAGAATGCACCTGTGCTCCGCTGGTTCGCTTTTCCCATGTCTTCCATAATTGTCCTTTCCCATTTATTGAAAGAAAGCACACCTGCCACCCATATTAGAGCTTACCCTGGTGCAGCGCCTCAGGGCATAAGGTCCCAGTGCCCCTGATGAAGAATCGTGGAGCAAAGCAAGATGGACCAAAGAAGTTTTGTTTTCTTTTATTCAGTGAACTATTTATGACAGGGTATCTATCTATCTATCTATCTATCTATCTACCTACCTACCTACCTACCTACCTACATATCATCCATTCCTCCCCTCCATCCATCATCATTTATCTATCACCTATCTATTCATCCATCTGTTTATCCACTCATCTATTATTTCATTTTTTCCTATATACTGCAGAGTTTGAATTCAAAATAATCTCTTAGTTAGGGAGGCATATTAAAATGTGTGTGTGTGTGTTTTAAAGAAATCATGTATTTTCTTTTTAAACAGCAATTAGGTCTGTTTTGTCTGAATGATTTGACAAGGAAAGACTAGTGTTAATAACTGAAAAACATGTTTTTGGTTTCACTGATTTAACTAAAATATATAAAGCACATATATAAGATGAAATACATCCGAAATTACTTATTTTGAGAATATTTTATCTTTACAGCAAAAAAGGTTTTCACAATTATTTTAGGGACAATTTAGAAAAAAGTGCTTAGAGACCACTGTCCTCAATAATGGCAGACAATAGGGTTTTATACTCAGTTCAATGGGAAGCATTTGAAGAGTTTTAGATTGAAGAGGAAAACATTTCAGTGTAAATGCTTGGCATATATTAGGCTTACAGCAAATCGCTGTGGGATTAAATTGTGTCATTTCTTGTGATCATTCTCCTAACATCTGAATAAAAATAAAAGTGCAACATAAATTGTTACGTTTAAAATGTCAGTGATGCAGAGATTTGCATTCATTTCTCCCTAATGCAATAGTAAAATGGCAGAAATAGTAAATACCAATGTGCGAACTTGACCAAGAAGTTAGACATGTTTAGTTATTCATTTCTCTCAATTTTAGTCACAGAGCTTCATATCTCATCAAATTGGAGTAAAAAACATACTTTAATATTGGTCTGTTTTGGGATACCTGGTTTTTGTGGAAAATAAATGGCAAAATCACCAAAAAAATTTTCTTCTTATTTTATATTAAAATCCAATCTTCATTTTGAAAGTATTTAGGTGTGCAAACACAAAGATGCCAAGTGATATACTGAAAACAAAATATCTTAAATCTTGATTAGTTGGAACATAATGAGAAGACATCAGAAGCAGGTTAATTTGGAGAAAAGCACAGAAGTATCATTACTGTTTCTGGAGAGAATTCAGATTGTGATGTATAATATCAGCTCAGTGTGTAGAATCTGTGTGTGTGTGTCTCTATAATGTTTAATATAAGATATATTCATATATGTTTTCTGTTATTTGTAAACAAATCTCTGTGAATACAGAAGTTTTACCCTCATTTTAGTATTCCACTGCCTGTAATCATATCTAGTTATTTTACAATGCTGCAAACCAGAAACATTGGATTTACATGTATTAAACCCAGTGATATTTAAGACTTGAAATCTTAATCCACTTTGGCTTTTTGAAGTGGAGACAGAGTTCTTATAAGAGATTTAGTCACAATAAGATGAATTACCATCAAGAGAACTGTTTGTTGCTTTGTCTCTACATAGTTGCTGTAGATATGGCATGCTTTTTATTAAATAGACTCTTTTATTATAGATTATCTTTCTCTCTCTCCCTCCCACCCTCTTCAAGTTAAATGTTTATGGATAGAAATTGAGAAGGTGTTACCCTCTATTTTTAAAGTAAATTTAAGGATATTAAATGAGTTGCTACATACATTTCTTGAAGCATTAATTTAGGTTGTTAACTTTCCTTATTTATGCTGCTAGTTTTTAAATTTTTTTTTTTTACAGAAACAGTTTATTCTCTGGCTCCCACTTTGAGTTGTAATGGCAAAAATAACAAAAATAAGCTACCATTTATTTAGCATCTATTCTGTGCCCAGGAGTGTATGACATTGCATAAATAATCTCATTTCATTCTTACAACATTATAATATGGATATTAAGATCCTGAAGCATATTTTTCCAATCCTGAACATTACTTTTCTGTATAAATTTCAGTTTCAAGCATTCTGTATGATTTTCTAAGTACTACATTCATATTAATATTTCAAAGAAAAGAAACTAGATAACTGATTATAAGAAAAATGCAATAATAAGTATAGGAAATATAAGAATATATTTATTAACTCAATTTGTAGTTCACCTTGGCCTTTTACAGAGTAGTTTTAACTTTATTAAATTATTTTTTAGTTTAGACTCTCAAGGTGTGGGCTTGGAATATATCATGATGTTTTAATGAGTGTTTTCTTTATCCCCTAAAAGAGTAAGACATGCTAGAACGTTGAAAAATAATTTTCAGGATCCACAGATAAACAAGGAAGGGATCTGGTTTAAACTACAATTTTGTGCTGGGTTTTTAGGCTGGGCACTACATATATATGACACATTTAGTTGTCACAGACCCACTGGGGATAACACTATTGCATTTCAGAAAGGTTAAATAACTTTCTTATTAGTTTATATGGAAGTGCACCAAGACTTAAACTCAGGCAAAGCCTCAGATCCTATGGTGGTGACATTTGTTTTTATTGCTATTATTGTTAACTTTACATTACAACCATGTTCCAGCAGTAAACACTATCACAACACAGCAGTACTCACACACCAAATCAGCCATCCTGAAATCCAGAGAAAATGTTCACTTCCTGCTGGAGAATTAGTGTTTGAAACTCAACCAGCAGGGCTGTATATGTGAAAATATCCTAAAGCATTGTGCCTATTACATCATAGGCACTCAATAACTAATCGATGAAAGATTGGATAAATGAATTAATGATTTAGTTATATCAACTTTAAATGTAACTGCTAGTTTGTACATATATGTTTATAGTAACTGTGACTCTTATTTGCTTACAAGGTCTGGTTGGATATGCCAAATCAAGTCCTAGTGTATTCAGTCAACTCTCTGTGCAATGCACACAGACAGGTTCATCCTAAATAGTTGCACATAGTTATCTTACTTTTTCAGAAGGAAGGAAGATGTGTGTTTGTGTGTGTGTGTGTGTGTTTCTGAATTCATGTATATAGCATGAAAAAGAATTTACAGAATAGATGGGTTGAAAATGAGCACATATACATGAAGAACTTTGTATCATTAAAGTCTTCATTAATTAATTGACAGTCATCTTTTGATACTTCTTTTGGGTGCATCATGTATATTTCTTTAGAAATTAAGTAAAAAACATATTTCATCCTTTTGGATTCTCTTACAATAAAAATATAAACAATTCAAATGAAGGTGGCTTAAAAATAGGGATTTTTATTTATTTGGAAAGTAATTTAAAGGTAAGTGTATCAGTTTGGTTTAATAATGCCACTGTAACAAAGAACACCCAGATCTCAGTGGCTTACAGCCACGGAGGCTTATTTTTTGCACACAGAAAACACTCGATACGAATTGACAGGGATTCCTACCATGGAGACTTAAGGATCCAAGTAGATGTAGACTCTATCTCAACATGGCAGAGAAAGGATCTCAAAAGGTTCTGCCCCAAAGTGGCACACATTGTGTTGGACAAAATAAGTTGCACAAGCACACCTGACTTCTCGTGTGTGAAGGGAGATGGGGCCAGAGAAATGCAATGCTACCCTGTTCCCAAAAGGAAGGAACCTGGCCTGTTTGTGAAACAAGTCAATGAATATCGTGGTTTGTAGGTCAGAGTGGGCTTAGAAGCTCAGTAAAATCAGGGCTTGAAGTTAACATTGCTGACATCTTCATGATGACTGCCATTGGCCAAGTGTTAATTTCTCACATGACTGTCTCATGCAGGAAGGAAGTGGAGAAGGAGAAATAAAGAATTTCTCTTCATGTGCCTCACTTTGGTAGCTTTCTCAGAAGTT